>JARVJO010000024.1:11141951-11161102 GCA_031762555.1 Cynodonichthys magdalenae
TGTTAAGTAGGATCATGTGTTACTGGTTTTTATTTGTACCATCAAATTGTATTCATCTGTCTCCACCTTTGCACGCTCTAGTGGACATTTGAGGAACTTCACGCCACCGAAAAATAGTTTTTTGCTAAATCTTACTTAAAAGTTTTTTAAAATGTTTTGTTCATTGGCGTTGGCAATGGTTAGTTCAAAATGTTTTAGTCTCCACAGGTGGAAAGTACCATTAAGCTCAGCTTTACTGTTGTCCCGCGTCGATCCATTGGACCAGGAAAAAACAAAGGATTCTTAGTTAGTAGAATAAGAACTCAAATGTACAAGAAAATAAAACACTTACTGACAAATTTTATTGTTTTTCCTTAAAATGTTCATCCATAATAAATGTTGTAACACCTTGATTAAAAAAGCCACTCTTTGTGCTCTGAAAGATAAATTGAGCTCATTTTGAAAACACAAACTTAGTATTTATTGTTCTGATCATATGGTTGAGCTACATCAGTGGACACAGTATGTTATGAGATGACTAACACTCATCACCGTTATGGATCTTTTAGCATCGAGCATATTGATTGAGTGAATGTAGAAGCTGTGAAACACCGATGTTTCTCCTTAGCTTACACTCGCACGTGCTTCCACACTTATTTTGTGTCTGTAAGGTAAAATCAATACATGTTGCAGGATGTTTAGTGTGGCGGCCATTAGCAACATTCCTCCTTTTGTTGTTCTCCGTGAAACCTCCGTGATTTCTTTCTCACACGATCTCGGTTCTGGCTCTACCTCCTACTTTCCTTCACTCTTCTCATCCTTTCTTCTTGCTTTTTCTCACACACACACACATACACTCTCCCTTTCTTCAGCCTCCTCACAGTCCAGATGGCCTAGCTGCCCCCACACTCACTCCCCCACATACACTCACTCCACGCGCTCCACCCCACTCCTCTCCCCCACCAACAGGAACAGCACTCCTGTTCGAGAAGTAGACATCACCCCTTCTTTTAAAAAAAATTTAAAGAAAAAAATATTAATACAATTGTGCTCACACTGGCAAACTCTACACACACACACACAGATTCTCTTCAGCACATCTTTACTGTCCCTCCACAGACCGCAGGCTTACTTACACCCACTCACGTACACACTGACACCGGAAATCTTGTTCAAGAAATTTCAATTTCTGAAGCACAATGACTGATGGGAACTGAAGGAATGCTGGTCTGCACAAAAAACAAAGCACGAACAGCAGTCACAGCAGATCATGGTCAGTTGCTTTTTTTTTTCGTCGTTGAATTGTTCTCCTCATAGCAGAAAACTCATCACGATCTTTCAGCTGTTGCTACAGATTTACCGAATGCCTTTTAATGACATGTACATATTTTACATCTCATTGCTGCGGCCTTAACACGAGTTCACATCTACCTGCATACATAACCACAATAGCTTAAATAGTGCTAACGTGTTTTTATAATTAGCCTGTGTAGGGGTCAGGAAGGCAGGAGGCCTGAAAGAATTACAGACTTACACAGAAAATCAAAGCATGAAGAGACATTATGGGAAGAAGTATTGTTGGTGAGTGTGTACAGTATGTGTGTGTTTAAATCAAGGTATAAAAGGGGAAAAGAGTTGGGCCTGAGTGTTTTTGAGGGCTTGGCGTGGCGATGTAAGGGTGGAAGGGGGGGCAGAGGAGGAGGAGGAGGGTGTGGTTAACGGTTATACCGCTCACAGGAAACCGTGAAGCAGGGAAAGGGGAAGTGAACCACCCCCACACTGTTCCAAGGCCACGGCGGTACTCTCCTCGAGGTTGGAACTAACTGACCCGAGCTCACAACTCTCACCACACCTTTAAACCCTTTCTCTCTCCTACACACGCACATATAGCTGGATGATGCAGGGTCATTGGCCTTACTGAAATAGTATTTGTTCATACTGAAGCAAAACACTCCGCTGTTGAATTTTGTGTTTTACTGTGCATCCACTTTACAAAAGAATAATTTTTTGATATAATCAGTTTAATGCTTTTTAACGTTTTATATTTTAACCCTAACACTATACAGCTTTTAAATTATACCATGAAGGATAAACATGGATATTAGTGTTACGAACTGAAAATAAAAAAATGAATTTATCACATTCTGCATACAGAGCTAATTTATTCTACCAAAGTGTAACGCTGCCACTAACAAAATGAAATAGTAATATAATTTGAAGTTTGTTCCAATAGTCTGTTTTTTTTAATTAAAACATATTTTCATGTTCTTACAATGAAATTTACAATTTTTACAAAATGCTTAAATGTTATTATTATATGCCTAATTATCATGTTATAATATAAAGCTTTTCACATAATCACAGTCTGTAATTTACATGAATGACAAAACATAAAGATCAAACATCACATCTGTACATAATAACAAATAAATATTTTGTTATACACTGAAAAATATATATAATGCGATCAAAAAGTCTTTTCAAGTTATAAAATAAGATTTTTTGCAACATACGTCCAAGTAATTCCTAATTTTGCTGTGAAATATACTTTTTCATTTGACTAAACTGCAGCAAATAGCCCATATAAATCCAATTTAAACTTTTTTTTAAGAGTAAGCAATGCTCAAGAAGACAAAAACCATATGTTATTTATTTATTTATTTATTTATTCATTCATTCATTCATTCATTTGTTCCACTTAAAAAGTTATTTTGAAAAGAAATAAGCAATTCAGTGAATTACTTTAAAGTGGGGCGCTTCAGGAGAAAATTAGTTTTGGTCAGACAACTCTATAAGATTTCATTTGTTGGTTAATTAAAATGAAAGTACTTGTATGTTCTATATAGTTTGTAATGGACTTTACATGTCTGATACAAAAAGAAAAAAAAGAAAAAAAAAACTCATACATGCTCACAACAACAGCAAACGCAAAGCTTAGAATAAACTAACATGCGTGTTTTTGAGTTCTGGAGGAAAGTTGAAAAAAACCTGTGCCGTACAGACGAAACCTGCAAACTACACTAAAGGTCTTCAGCTGAGATTTGAGCCTGACAGCAGTGTTAACCATGATGCCATCACTTTTTATCACAAGTCTTTAGCTATGCTTTGGTTGCAGTATTATATATATATATATATATATATATATATATATATATATATATGATATCAACATAGACTGGGTGAAGCTCTGTTTGAGATTTTTGTTTAGCATAAATTGCCACAGTAAAGAAAAAGATTCTCACAAAGATTCTTGGCTTAAATTAAAATGTCGTTCCTATACCTAAAGAAAAATTTAAAACCCATCATATTCTTTGGAATCAGATAAATGATTCAGACTACCAGGGATATATGAGTAAACACTTTTGTAATAAATTTCAAAATGGAAAATCTGAATTATTTCGGGCTGTCTGAGTAAAACATTCTGCCAAAGTGTTTGAGAAAAGCCTGTTTTTACGGCAAAGTTCCAATTATTTTTACTTGAAAAAGTGATTCTGTTTCATCCACTAAATTTTTACCTTCCAGGTACCAAAATGAAACGTCCAACGTATCCTATGTACACACACCACAGTGTGCTCAACACCCTGTATACACACATTTTACACACAACAGACAAAAGCACTAAGAGTTAAACTTATCACTTATAGTAAATATTCTCTAATTTAAAAATGAGAAACCATGTGAGTCGGTCTATTTTTAAAAATAAACTGTTTATGCGTTCAATCAACGTTGGATCGAGGGTTTTGTTTCTTGTGTTGGGGAAACCTCTGACATGTGCTGACCTGAACTTCCTCCCTCTCGCTCAGACCAGCCAACAAGGCTCACACTTGGACATCAATTTCTGGCTTTTCACTTCGTTCACATGTTCTTTCTCAGCCAGATGACCTCAGGCAAGGAGGCCCAAACCCAGCAACTCGGGTTGGCTGACTCACACACACACACACACACATACACAGCTACAAAAGGTTAAAGCCAAACCAGCTAGCATGCACACACGCTAGCAACATCTTAAAAAGTGTTTGAATGAAAGCAAAAACAAAAAGAAGACTGAGTGACCAGCCCTGTGTTTTTGACACGACTCCTCTGGTCCAATTTGTTTGCAAGATTTTCCTCCAAAATGAATGTTTGCAAAATCAATTTGAACAGAAATTGACGCAAATCTTCAGTTAATATTTACTGTTGAAAATTCGACAACACTGCATCCCTTCATTTTCCTCTGATTACTAATGAGGCAAAAGCATTTGAGATTTTAAAAACAAAAAAAATTCTGTCAAAGATTAGCAGCTGAGAAGTAAAAAAAACATACAAAAACGATTTTAAAAAACACAAGATTTATTTATTATATTTTAATTTACATTGCAATGTAGTTCCTATGAGTTTCAAAATAAACTGTTGAAAAAAGATCAAGTATATTATTCCACATGAATCAGGACAAAACTCATTACCTCTGAGTCACATTTACAAAGGGTACATGATTAAACAGCTCATATATATATATAAAATGAAATAAAATGAAGCTCACAGACATACAGCAAACATTACTGTGCTCCTCGACACGCTCATCTTTTCAACAACTACAGGAATACTTTAAAAATAGTTCCACGAAATCAACAACACGCACTCATGTTCATTCAGTTTCAACTTATTTTATTTGGAGACTTGATGTTTTCATGAATAACAGAATTTAAAAAAAAAATCCAAATATTAGTTCGCCACAGTATGGAAGAACTTTGTGAACAAACAAACCAAAAAGCAAATGAATAAATAAATCGAAAATAACAACAAAATAAAAGCTGCATATCTTGTTTTTAAGTATCTACACTTTAACATCTGACTACAATCACACGAGAAGGTGATGAAGAGAAAGCCATAAAATGTTTTGTTTCTTGGAAAGAAAACAAATCAACAAAAAAAAAGCTTTCTAGATACAAATGTTTTATTATTCATTTCTATTCACTGAGAAACTGTGCGATTATAGTTGCACCAGATATTAAATAAATTCACTCTGTTCGTCACTATCTGAACTGTCAGTCTGGAACACGATTGCTAAGAGATTAACATAAACATTTCACTACAGAAAACATATTTAGCTTAATTAATAGTAAAAAAATACATCTAAGTAATAACTAAAAGTTGGATGCAAACGAATTAAAAAAAAATGATGTTATAAAACTTTGACTGACGCTACTGGTTCAGGAAAAAAATCATTCAGATTATTCAGCTGATTTATCTTGGAGATAAAACTCAAAGGAAACTTTATCAGGCAGATTCGTTTCCAGCAGCTGCAACAGGCTCTGCTTTCTGCTTAATGTGCACATTGCTCCCTCTCCTGGTTAACACTCAGTTACAACTGGAGGAAGCTTCAGTTGCACACCAAATCCCAGGGAAATCTTGTCAAATGTATTTTATTGTGTTGACTGCCGTAGACGTGTATTTTCATGTATTACAGAGGAACCGTTTTTAACATCTGTATGATTGAGGTCAAACAATCATCAGTTTTTCCAATAATATCCAAAGAACAAACTGTTCAAAATGTTTGCAGCCTCTCTGCCCACTAAGTTCAAGTAATAGTTTTTGTTCTTTTCTTTTCCGTGTTCCTCCACATTCTTAGCTGAGGTTGAGTCAGCGTTTCATGGGCTGACGAACCTGAGATTGAGCCGTAAATTACCATTCTCAGGTTGGACAGTCCTAGAAAAGAACCACTCAGAGACCGCCTGTCGGAATCAGGGCCGCTCCGACTGGCCCTCAGCACGCAGACTCCTCGCTGAGGGCCAAATATCCTGACAAAAACAGTAAAATCATTTGATGAATAGATGGAAAACATTCCCCTGCTTAAATATTTATAGTCCAAAAATGGTCAAACATTCACAAACATACATGTGAGGATTGTGCTAATGGATGCTTATGTTTTAGGCTGTTTTTCAGATGCTCAAAACTTTCATTTACAACTACATAGATAATGGTAAAAATCAAGTTAGTCATTCAATGTTGCTACACCAGCATTTTATGTTTCTGTTGTGAACTAGTTTTGAATTTTGCCGCCAAGAACCATCAACATGTTATAATTTTTAAAAAAAGAAAGAATATTGAGATAATTGTAGTTGATAATCCTCATAAATAAGAGTTTTATCATTTATCAATAGGGTTTTGATTTAAAAATAGTTTTATTATAACAACTGCTCTGATTGGAGGCATTCATGCAGAATAATAACTCATGATCTTTGTGCCAAATTTCCCTTTTGAGATAGCACAGAACGTGGCTCCACGTTTAGCTTTTTTTTTTGTTTTTTGTTTGCTAACCTGCTCTGAAACCACTCGGTGAGCAATTAAATACTCAACCAACTGATGCACAAACTGCATCTCGTCCATAAAACATCTAAATCACCCTCAGGCTGACTTTATGAGCACTGACCAGTCTCTGAGAGACTTTACTTTAATGATAAACTGTGTGGATGGAGCGTGCAGAATAACACACACACACACACACACACAGAGTGAAAGCAGGACTGTACTTTACCCTCTTCAACAGGCTAATCTAAACTCTCTTCACTTGATTCAGAAATACTTCATTGTCTGAATAATTCATTCTAAACTATCAGCACTAAAGCTGCTGCTCTCTGTAGGCCTGCATCTCTTCACATGTCCAACCCCGACACACTCTCACGCCCTGATAGCACATCAGTCAAAACAACAACCAGCTTTACAAAAAAGGTAAAAATATTTCAAAAAAATCCAAATTTCTGCAGGAATAATGAGCATTTGTGAAGCTTCATTCTGTCTAAAAACTCCTCGGCGTGATCCTTACCCACATGGCAGACTCCTCCAGTCAGGTCAGACCCATCTTCACGAGAACTGGAGAACAAGAAGCAGGTTCTCTGAGTGGAAGAGCACCTCAGCAGCAGCACAACCCTGGTTAAATGCTGCTGAGGTGAGGTGAAAAAGGGGGAAAAAAAAGGCAGGTTGCTGAGTTAGAACGGCCACTCCTGCCGTCTTCACTAATCTGTGACCTCATCACGCTCTGTGCTACCAATGGGGATGCAACAAACACACAGTGACACACACGCACCACCTTCCTGTTTGTCAGCTCTGTTGCTGAACTTTCCACTGACATTTTCATTCATACCAAGTTTTCACACTTTGCTCTAATTAGATAGTAATTCTAAAAAAGTTTTACAAAAACAAAACAAAAATCATCAATGAGCAAAAAGATTTTATTCAAAGACTGAGTAGATTTTATGTAAGTAATTTAATATTTGGAGCTAAAATAAGTCCTATTTTATTCCTACAATCAAATCTTTAAGTCTTACTCTTCATCTAAAAAATACAACTTTTAAAAGTGCTGCTGAGCTTCCTGATATTTTTAGCTCTTAACTGTCCTTTTTACACCTTTACTCTCACAAAAACTGAAAAACAAAACAAAGATAAATATTTCTTGCGCATGAATAAGTGCCCAACAGGCCGGCAGTTTGCGATGCCCCTCCACCTCAGGAGACGGGTGTCAGTCATGCTTCTCGTCTCGACAGCTGTCAGGCTGATAATTATGGAAAGTAATGGAAAATATTGAGGTGACTTTCCATGAGAAGAGGACAACCACGATATCCTTCCTGTTCACTCTGAGCTCAGGTAAACGTGTGTGCGTGGAAAACTTCGATACATTGTAAGCAAAAAAAACAAAACAAAAAAAACCACGTAACTGAAAGTGTGGATTGTTTTGTTCTGATGAGAACTTGTTGAGCTGTGGTGACACGTGATGTGAATTAAACGTGACTCATTCAGTTGTTTAAATTGCAATTTAATTAAATATATATATATATTTTTTTTTAAAAAGGTGCAGATGGGCTTAAAACAAAGCAAATACAATCAGCTGATTACACTAAACCAGCTGTAATGAACATTAACAAAGTGAAAGTTAACACATTTGATGTTTTTTTCCCCCGTAACCATTGTTTACACAACTCTTAAATGAAAACTATAAAACTCCAATAAATGACTCATAAAAAAACACAATAAAGACAGTATTTCACTTTAAAAAAAACATCACAATAACTTAAAAAAAGAGTCAGTGTTTTAAATACCCATGTGGTTTAATCTTGTGGAGAGCGCTGACCACTCCTGCTGCTGATCGTTTCGCAAACAAAGCTACCATCTTAATCAGATAATCTCATTTAAATAAAGCTACCAAAAACACAAAAACAAAACCGTTGAGGCACTATCTGATCTGTAGACGTTTCCATTTTACAAGTGAACACAACAAGCCCTTCATAACAGACCAACCCCACCCAATAAATGTAAAAGAGGCGCGAATTAGGGTGTGTGTTTAAAAGTAAATACCTAATCTGCATTTTGATATAAACAACAACAAAAAGCAGCACAATAAGTCTGCTAACTGGTCAGCTCGATCCATAAGTGAAAACATGTAAATGAAGAACATTCAGCGTAAATATTCCCCACGAGTGCACACTTAAAGCTGGATAATGAAATATGGTTTTCAACACCCCCCTTTTCAGCTGAGTAGGTCAGCTTCCACTGAGAAGGAAAAGGGTGAACGAGAGCTAAAAAAAAACACCCACACATTTTCCGATTGAATGGTCCTTCAGAAAGTGCTCGTGGCGATGGAAGTTGAGCAAGCTGAGTTCATGTTCTGATTTTACTTTTCTGAAAGTAGCGAAGGAGGCATACATTCCAAAAAAAATCTTCTAAAGCTCGACTTTTTTTTCTTAACACGTGCAATTTCACATTCAGTTGTGTCCACAGCACATAAAGGCAACATAAGTCGATTTTATAAGCATACCTGCAAATTCCCACATGGAGTCTCTCATTTAAAGCACAATATTTTATAATTCAACTCTGATATACATTACAAATAAAAACTCTAATATTTTAACAGCATAGTTTCCTGATTTACAGTTTTTTTTTTCAATTTCAGTTGATTTTTCAAGTCAGGTTTGTTTTTCTTATGGGATCCACCTGGCAGCCACACAGAGGCAAAAAAAAACTACTCATATTTCCCACGGGAGGGGAAAGTCCAGAATCATTAAAAATAATAAAAACAATCAGTAACTGGGCTCATCTAAGTCGTCCTCGCTCCAGTCAGGGGGTGCGTCGGTCCCGAAGTACCGATCCCCGAAGTTTCCTGCGGAATTACAAAAAATTTAATTAAATCTTGCAAATATATATATATATATATAAGGTCAAGCAGCAGAACGGAGGAAACAGCGTCTCAAACGTGTCACTCACCGATGCCAGGTATGATGTGAAAGACGTCATTGACCTTCTTGTCCACAGCTGTGGTGATGATTTTGACCTGTGGGAATGCGTAGGCGACTGAGTGGACCCCCATTTCTGCCATCAGCAAGGAGACCAGCAGGATCTTGTCCTCCTGAACATCGTGATCCTGAAATGAAAACATCCAAATAAAACAGGGTTACAGGTTGAACGCAGCTCAGTGATGATAGGGGGCGGGACTTTTAAAGAAACCCGTACCAGCAGGACTCGGACGGCCATCATGGCTGCAGCGCCGGTGGACACGGTGCAGTCCATCAGAATCACATGGTCTTCACTGATGTCTTTGGGCAGCCGGAGGTAATGAAGCTAAAACATGCAGGATGAGGTGAGTTAGGAAAACTAAACGGTGACGTAAAATATGTCCTGCAGCTTTACTGATTTTATTCTGATTGCAATAAAGACGATCTGACGGCTACAAAAATGCAACTAAAAAATGTTGGGCTTCGGATTTTGATCTCCAAATATCCAGCACCATTTTTTAAAAAAGAAACATATTTTAAAACCGTTATCTAAGGTCTAACCAGATAACTGTTTCCAAATTTTAGAAAGACTATTATTATTGTTTTTTATCTTATTTGTCTGCAGCTCAGCACCTCGGGTTCTCCCGTGTCCTGGTTGGTCTGGATAAGGATCTTGCCAATACGGACGTCCTTACAGACCGCCCTCAGAGCTGGCTCCATGGTCTCCCCGGCTCGCAGGATGGACACCCCTGTGATCTAAAATAAATAAATAATAATAATAGTATCAATTTTGGTAGATTATTATTTTGATTATATTATATTACTATATATTATATCATTTCTATTATTATTTTGAACAGTTCTTACCCTCTTTCCATGGAAAATCCTGCCTTCATAATCCTCTCCCTGTGGCGTTTGGACCATGTGGACCTGGGATCGTGTTAGAGATGAAACCAGTGTGAGTTCAGAGCTGCTCAGGGTGCTGCATTCTGGACTATAGAAGCCAGATAAATGTGCAGGGACCTGATACTAAACATGCGTGTGTTTGACTAATGCACGATGCAACTTTCCATTGTGGTTACGGTAAATTTCCGTGCCCATGTCAGGCCATAACAGCAAGTTTTGCTAAATACAAGCATCTATTTTTTTTATTCATTTCAATTTTTTTCAGATCTCAACTAAATTTCAATGCTGCCTTTTTGTTACTCTCTTGCTGTGTTATTATGTTTTATTTCTTTATTCTCTGATATATATATATTTGCATTACTCACACACACACTTCATGCACTCCTATGAACTCATTTATTTTAGTATTTGGAACCTGGGAGGGGAGGAAGGAGAGCGCTCGCTCAATCAACAGACGCATCAACCTCTTAGAGTAGAAGATGAACTCGTCACGGCTGGTTTCCTTGTTTCTACACAAAATCGACAAAGAAAAATTATTTTTATTCTGTTTCAGATTTGCAGCTTTGTGTAGATTCATTTCATTGTTGGGGGGGGAAAAAGTCTTCTACCTGATGATGGTGTGCATGCCCCTGACTTGAGGGGTGCTCTCCAGAACGCTGAGGGTTTGGGGGAGGGGTTGGGCCTGGTGTGCAGAAGCCAGGGCTGCCCTGTAACCACGGCAACAAATAGCAGCGCGGGGGTGGCAAAGGGTGAGAACAGTAAAAAAAAAAAAAAAGGGAGAAAAAATAAAATAAAATAAATAAAACAGATGGACAGAGACTTGAATGCAACATGAATGAAAACAAGTGCAATTAGTGCTTGTGCAGAAACAGGTTCACACAGCGGCGTATGCACGGGAAAAAAAAATAACATGCAAAAAGATAAATAAAATGATTTGTTTTTTTATAATAGTTACAGCAAAGTTGAGTGTGTTGCTAACAGAATCAAAACCAAAGGGGAAAAAAAAGACAGATGCAGAAAATTGCACAGCACACGGTGGGCTGATGTTATCTGAGTGGAAAATCTGAACAGCACAGAGACCATCATCATGGAAAAAAAGATCACTAATCCAAGCTTAATTTTTATTATATATACAGAAAATAAAGGCCAATCCTAAAATCTAATATGAATAAAACCCTATGGTTTGTTTTGCATGATAGGTCTCTTGACTTAAAAAAACATTAGTTCTGAGTATCTCAGGGTTTGTCTCAGGCTTTTAGAGAAACAAACACACCATTTACAAAAAAAACAAAACAAAACTTAATCAGTGATGCAAACATGTCGACACTACAGAATCTACAATGTCAACAAAGTTACAGATTAGCCAAATGCAAGAAAAGAAAAATCGTAGCAAAACTGCTCACATATCCCAGCGAAGTTTCCTCTAAGTGGGGGGGGTGATTTTTATTTTTTTTTTGACAAAACACAACAATCACAACAGAGGGGACACAGAGAAGACAACAGATAAGAGAAGGAAAAATGACAAAAGACACAACATCAGGTGGATGAATAGATGAAGCTTCATTTAACACAAGTGTAAAGTGCGACAGCTGAGACTCATCAAATACAAAAGAAGCAAACTGTTTTTTTTTTCAATAAAATAAAATTTTGTTGTCAAGTAAACAGACTTTTAAAAAGTTTTTTTTCTTTTTTTTTTTCAGAAGTGAGAAGAACCACGATCAGCTTTGGGATCAGATTTCGATATCTACACATGAGCATCCACTGCGTGTACGCGTGGGAGGTGCACAAAACCTTGTGTGCGGCTGTCACTCTTTCAACATGTAGAACAGTAAAGGTTGGTATTTCAGCTCACAGGCCCCAGCACATCCTGTGTCTAAAGAGAGACACCAAGCTTACTTCCTCTCTCTGTCTGCCTCATATACTGTGGCCGACATTCAATGGAAAAAAAAAAACTCTTTGCTTTGTAGTAGGGTATTGGAAACTTTCTCTGTGGCTGAGGTGTGTGATAATCAACAATAGCTGCAGCGAGAGCTTCCTCTCCCGCGCTGACTCTTACACTCGCTCTCTCTCGCTCGCTCTCTCTCTCTGCCACTGAAAAGAGGGGTCAGTTACTCGACTCATGGGTGTATTTTTAGACACAGGAGGCAGGAAGAGTGTGAGGTGTCATTTCTATAAAACTTAAAGAGATGGAAAACCAACACCTTAACGATGAGTGCTGGCTGCGACCACTAAAAACTTTCTCCAAAATAGAGTTTTCATATAAACTTGGACATTTTAGATTTTACAGGACTGCAAATTTACAACTGATGACCAAATAACTACACTGAGTTTAACAATACAGTGATGAAAAAAATGTGCTGTGTCATGGCAGCCAGCAGAAAGAAAAGGTGGGCTTTCCACAACTCTTTTTTTTTTTTTTTCCTCTCCATTTCCAGTAAGAAGCTGAAGCAGTTGGCGAACTGGGAAGATGTAGAGGAGAGAGTAATAGACAGGATAAAGGCCACTCTACCTGACGCTGAGCTCGCGCTGTGAGCAACAGAGGGTGAGAGGGGGGGAGAGAGGGTGAGAGAGCAATCCATCAGCAGCTTGTGTGACACTGTGTGTGTGTTGGAGCAAACACAAAGCAAACTACACTCACCACAGACAAACATGTGCCAACGGTTTTGTAGGACAAAACCAAAAGTTATGTTGTGTGTGTAGTTTTCTAGTGATTTCAGTTCAGATCATAGACTGTATGTTCAATACAGATGCAGCCATGCTTACAGGAACAGACCTGCTTGGTCATTCTGTCAAATCTAACATTCTTGGTGTGAGTGGTAGATTAAAACAAATGGAGAGGTGACTAAGCAGTCGAAAATAAACCAAAACGGACTGAACATTATCATGTCTGTTGAACATGGTCGACCATTTGCTCAGTAACATTTGTGAGAATAAAGTTTTACACATCATCTGACATGACATTTAAATTCGCCTGCCACCATGTGAAGAGGTCAATAACGTAATTGAAGTGTGTGTGTGCGTGTTTGTGTATGTGTGGGTGGTGCATGTGCGTTAATTTCCTTAACCAAATATCTCTTGAACCACTGGATGAATTTTAATGAAATTCTCTGAAAGTTATTATTAAATAAAATGAACAATTCAAGACGGCTATCACAGATAATCAATGTTGGCTAACAGAAAAAAATTCTCACAATAAAATAAATAAATAATAAAATTAAACTCAGTTTTTACAGATGCTGAGGTAAAACTTCTCTTCCACACACTCCGATTGTGTGAAATGTTTGTTCGGAATATCGACTGCCACCTGCAAGGAATGCTAGTTTCATTTAGAAAGGTTTTTTTTCCTAAAGGTTGGCACCTGTGTTAAAAACTTAAATTTATTTTAAATGAAACTAAAAAGATAAATGGAAAAAGTGCAATTTAACTTAAAGATTTGACTTCTAAACCCTTTCATAGTTACAAGTTTGCATGCACTTAGCAAAGCCTAACTCTTCCAGGTCACAGGTCAACCGGGATAAATGCTGGGGTTGCTATGGAAACACTATTGGAAAAGTGCAAATTCAACAAGCTCAAAAAGCAGATTTAGAGCTTAAAAATATTTACAAAAAAATCTCATCTATGATTTTAAAGAAAAGTTTAACACAAATCAGTTTAGTGCAAATACATCAGGTCTGTATACACTCAAAAAACAAAATGAAAACGTTTTCATCTACTCAACTGAATTGAGTAAATCTAACACAATGACTTCATGTTAACTTATTAAATAAGAGAAAAAAATGCTTTAGATTTACTTAATTCAGCTAAGTAGAACCTGTTGACATAATATATTTATGTAAACACCAACGCAAACATTTAGATTTTTTTTGTGTAATAGCGTAAATTTACTTGTTGAATTTGTTCAATTTCGTTTACGTTTCAAAAGCAACGTCTGCATTTACACTGCAAGATGTCAGAGCTCAGCCGCTTCCAGCATTTGTAACTATTTTTTAACTACAAAATGGCCTATTACTATTCATAGCTAATAACTTAATGTTACTTCGTGCTGTATAAAATATTCACCTCTGGCTTGAAAAAGTAAAATGTTGAAAGCCAAATGTAAAACTTAAGACAAGCTAATAAAACAGCAGCTGCTCCCACATATTGTATATACAGTCTATGACTTGTATTTAAATATCCCCAAAGAAATCTGAAAATTACACTGATATGAATGGATGCAAAACAAAAGAACAACAAAGGGTTAACAGTGTTAAAACATAACTGAACTTTTATTTTCTACAGCTGCAGCTAATTGAAAGGCTCTAACGTTTATTAAAAAACAGCTAACACACCCAGAGGTTCCAGATTACAGTTACTGGGGTAATTTAGAGGCCAGGGAATGAACATTCTCTAAACCTGAGCAATGTCATTTTCATCCACTAGAGGGAGCAACAATGCTGGCAGGCAAATTTAAAGAGTGGTGAGTAAATACATCCTTTTTAAATAAAACTAATCTAGTAGACATAAAAGTTGAAAGACAGTAAAATATTAATACCAAGAAAAAGGAATGTAAAGCGCTCTGACTATACTAAAACCTATGTGGCACTGCAGTGGTTTGAGCGTGACCTTTCTTACCTCCTCCAGCTGACTGTGAACGTGCTGCACAATCAGATCGATGGCTACCATGTTGCCACCACCTGACAGGATGACATATGGAAAAACAGAAAATAATAATAAAGTAATATTACTGGAGTTAGAAAGCAGCAAAACATAACCAAACTCAATCTAAAACACAAATGTAGGAAGTTTACAGCTGCAAATTATATTAAAACTACAGGTTTTTATTTTATCACTGCGGTTATGTTATTATGAGCTGTAGTTATGGACAGCTGAACGAGCAGATATGTTTGCACGAACCACGTGGCACCACGAGATCCGCCAGGCGCATGGTGGGTTCGATGTACTGCTCAAAAGCCGGCTTCACAAACTTGTTGTACTGTTTGATGACGCCCTCGATGTCTCGGCCTCTCTCTGTGATATCCCTCCTCAGGCGGCGCACCAAACGAATATCAGAGTCCGTTTCCACAAAGATCTTCATGTCCAGCAGCTGATGGAAGACATGAAGCAGGAAGTAAACCTTCAGCTGAATGTTAGGCAGAAATGGCTCAATTTTTAACATAATTACTGAGAATAAATCATAATGTTAGAGCTAAAACTGAAACTAAAAAAAGAACATTAGATTATGAAGAAGGACTTAACTATAATATGATGAAACCTGACAGTATGCAAATTGTAATTTAAACAGACCAGTAGATGACTTGTTTTTTCTTGAACAGGACCTAAAAACATCACCTTTGTTATATTAATGTTAAGAAACCAGAATTAAAATATCTATTATTCAGTTTGAGACAAAGTAAATGAAAAGCAAATTTCTACTATAAACAAGCATTTTTTTAACAACTGAAAAATGTATGTTTTTGAATAAGCAAACTTACTGACACTAAACTTATCAGTCATTTTTATTTTATCAGTCTTCTTACTTTTTTCTGAACTCATCAGCTCATGTGAACATATTCAGCTTTTTCATTTGTTTTAATTGATAAAGATTGTTACTGTATACATATTTAAAGACTTTAATAGTAAATAATGATAAAAGTGACCCTTTTTTGTATTAAAATTTATTCAACAACAGCTGAATCTCCTTGTGTTTCAAATGGTGAACAGATTATTTAAAAAGACTTAATGTTTTACCTTAAGTAGCTCTTTATCTGCAAAGGACATGATTCCCTCAAAGATGATAACACTGGCTCCATAAACAGTTTTCTGATGTGAACACATGTAAGACAACAGTAAAATGTCTATACTAACATGGTAAACATAAATACACAGATTAGTGAACGGCAAAGTACAAAAATAATCAGTGCAGTTTACTAAAGGCCAACATAAATAAAACCCAATACAGCAGATGAAAGTCTATTAAAGAATCAAAAACCTGAGATTGTTGTGTTTGACCACAACAATCACAGCAGTGCAAGTCTGAGTGTGAACGTTCATTCTTACCCAGTCCTTCTGCCTCCCGTGAGTCGTGAAGTCGTACACTGGGATTTTCACACTTTTGCCCAGTTTCAGTTTGCGCAGGGTGTGTGTTAGCAAATCAAAGTCGAAGGCATCGGGGTGGTCAAAGTTATAGTCGTTTCTGGCCGCCTGGATCTGCTCCTCTGGAGACAGAACCTGAGGACAGTCACATAAAACAAAATTATTTACCAAGCAAATGTCTTTAAAGTACGGTCTCTTCTTTACATAATGACATAATTTCTTTTCTATTTAAAAAAAAATAAAAAATCAAGTAGGGGTGAACTGATACCAGTGTTTCACAAAACTGCTGGTATCTGTACCGATACGCCACTAAAATCACGCAACCATCTGTAAATTCCCTTCATATTGGCTCAAAACAGATGCAAGCTTGTGTAAAAAACACATATTGCTGTTGAAGAGCAGTTGAAGTTGGGGGTGGGGTCCTAAATTTAGGAGACATCACGCGCCGCTGTGACGTCTGTACTGAGAGGCTGTAGGTGATCCCTCAGCACGGCTGAGCAGAAGAAACCCAGAGCTGCTGTTTGACAATTTATGATCACCTCCGTCAGAGGTGAGCTGACGACACGCCTAACGTGACAAACGGATGTTCAACGCTCTGTGTGGATCGTGAGTTACTACAAAGACAGAAAGTCAGACTAATGGGAAACCACGTAAACAAATGAAATGCCTGGTAATGCAGTGAGGAAACTGGTTCTTGCTGAGAGCAACAGTAGCTGGTAGATTCCTCTTATTCTGCAGGCTGTGACCCACCCCCCTACCCTTCAACCCCCCCACCCTCACCCCAATGTCAGATTTTGACAAGATTACACAACCAGAGTGGGTGGGGGGTAGAGAGAGGGGTGAGAAAGATGGCTCTGATTTCACGGCTCTCCACCACTTTTATCTCCCCCATGTGCAGCGCTTTTCATCCGTTCTCTTTTCTTTTCTTCAACCCCCCTCCCCCACTTGATGTTTAAAGTGCATTCTATTTTTGCTCTTTCACTCTTTCTTCTGCATTGACTCTTACTCTGTTTTTTTTTGTACCCGCCCTTCAGGCCCGTTTGAGAGTGGCAAGTGGGTGGTGGTTTAGAGCCATACACTCAGAAAACATATATCTTATTCTTCTGAACCTGAGTATGCTTGGACCGGTGTAAAATATTCAAATTTAACAACCTACAACTTCATTAACAGGTGTGTGATAGAATATAAATGTACACACACACACACACACACACACACACTGCTGGAACATACCTTGTAAAAGGAGTCCATTGAGAGTAATACAACCCAAGGAACATCCAAAGCCTCAATAATTTTCCGGGCTACGGTTGTTTTTCCTGAAGCGCTGCCACCACACAGACCTATGAAAGAAATTAAAACTTTGCATAAAACTACATTTCAAAAATATCTTCCCTTGATGCAAACATTCATGCACTAGCTTGATGAGATGATTTGTTGATGGTTGCTTTAGGCTGTTTTGTTCAAACGGAGAGGCAGAAACAAAATCAGTGACTGTTTCAGAGCATTTTTGTCACAAGTTAACAATCATTAGATTTAAATGATCAGATTTGATGTAAATTCAAAGAAAATGTGCAATTATTTTATTTAGCTGAAATTTCTCAGTAAGCTCTTAGTAGGAGCTAAATCATCCATCAAAAGGTAAACTAATGTTACAATCATATTGGTGGAATATGAACATTATTATATTTTAGTCTCCATCCTTTTATTTTTCGGTAAATAAACAAAACAAATATATGAATGTTGACATAAAAGTTTTGGCCGTTTCTAATGTTCCAAAGCTATGATATAAATATCCCTGGAAAATTTCCAAACCCTTACAAATACCCTACAGTGCGTTTTTAATTCATACGGTTACATTGTTGCAAGAAAGTTAAAGGGCAGAGCTGTTTTCCAGGTTGTGAGACATCGAGGCTGCTCTGCGTAGGAGTGTGCATTCACTTGTATGTCATACTTCCTGCCTTACTTTCATCAACATGCAGCTCCTTCTGGCCTGCACTGGCTCACAACATGCTAATTACTTAAGGTGCAAACGCATCGTAGAGAACGCGTATGACATGTTTATTTTTAGAAATTCTAATTTTTATGCAACACATGCAAGTGGTTTTTTTTTTTTTAGAAGATAGCTTTTGCACAGTACAGACTCACCAGTCTAAAGACTGAAGAGTGAAGTTCACTGATGAGCTCTTACCTCATCAAAATATGAAAATAAAATTGTTTTTTACAGCCTCAGGGTTTAATCTGATCAAAGATAGATTTTTAAAGACTTCGGGTGGTTAACATCCCATTAATGAAACATGACCTTCTGTGTTAAAACACTACAAAATTAGAGGAGAAAGTAAACTTATTAATGATAAACACGCCCACAAAGGATGAAGGTTGTGAAACGTGTTTTGTACCAATGACGAAGGCTTCTTTGGACTGAGTTCCGTGTTCGTTGTACCAGGGGGGCCGCCCGGCAGTGTAGATGGTTCGTTTGGAGGTGAGCAGCAGTGGAGGCTCAGATTTACACTGGCTGGTGGTTCTTTTCCTGGGAGAAATCCCCATGCTGACAGAGGGAAGGAGGCGGTCCAGTGATCCGTCACCACCTCCGCTATAAAACAACAAACAACAAATAAAAATCTTTCATTATATGGAGCTAATTTGAAAGAGACCCCCATCTTGTTTTAGTCTTTCTATGCCATAAAGTAAAGCACTTGTTCAGTGCTATTCAGCCTATCAGCTCCAATCAATATGAAGCTTTGAAAACAAACATATAAAAGGATATCTATGGAGGTAATTTTGTTTTTTATTATTCAAACAAACAAAAAAGGAGCTTCAATCAAAAAAAAAAATTTCAATCAAAAAAAAAAGTCAACCAAAAAAATAAGAATTTCAAGCAAACAAAAAAGCAATTTCAATAAAAAAAACACATCAAAATGTTTTTTGCAAAACAGAAACTTTTGGTTGACTCTT
>JARVJO010000024.1:11161202-11180259 GCA_031762555.1 Cynodonichthys magdalenae
CGTCCCTATTGGTTAGTGCGTACAGGAGCGATTTCCTGTTGTCCCTCCCTCTTCATGTTTGAACTTCGACCCTCAACGCAGTGCAGCGCAGTTCTGGTCAAAAGGAAAAGACCCGCCCACACATTTGCGTCGCCATGTAAGTAGTAGTTTCCTTATTGTAACATGACAAGGACTATATGAAATTACTTACCACTCAGTCTCTATGTGTAGCTTGCTTGCTCTAAGCGGTCTTTTCCTCTTGACCAGAACTGCGCTGCGTTGAGGGTCGAAGTTCAAACATGAAGAGGGAGGAACATGAAATCGCTCCTGTACGCACTAACCAATAGGGACGCATCTTACATAGTTGCTCCTTAGCTCCCGCCCCGGATGTTCATGTTTTCTGAGTTCAAAACGTTTTTGAGTTCAAACAAAAACTTAAAGAGTCAACCAAAAGTTTCTGTTTTGCAAAAAACGTTTCGATGTTTTTTTTTTTATTGAAATTGCTTTTTTGTTTTGTTGAAATTCTTATTTTTTTGGTTGACTTATTTTTTTTGTTTGGTTGAATTTTTTTTGGTTGAAAGTATAATTGTTTTATTGAATTAATTTTTTTTGTTGTTGGAAGTTTTTTTTTTTTTTTGATTGAAGCTCCTTTTTTGTTTGATTGAATAATAAAAAAAACAAAATTACCTCCATAGATATCCCAAACTCTTCTTGTAGTTTTCTAAATATATTAAGGAACAAATCTGAAAGTAACCCCTTTAAAACAAAGCACTCAGCAGAATCAGCCCAAAACCAAATGAAAGCTTGAGTCATGTGATTGACCTTCATTAGGCTGACTGTAGTCTGTGGAGGTAAACCAGCATGTTGGAATCTGACAAGCATTAAATATTGGAGAAGTGAATCTGTTGCTAAACATGAATGAAATAAGAACGAATGCCCAACACAACTGGTGGAAATAAATGTTGGAGATGAAGCAGAGTGACGGACCGCCATAAAGACAGAACTCAGTGTTGAGACCAGGAATTTAGCTAGAGAGGTGTCAGGGAGTCGTAAGAATGCCATGTTTGGTTTTCCAATGCCTTCTTAACCTGGCGATGCCTCAGGATGCCCTCAAGGCACTGTTCCAATCTTCAGGTTTGCTGAGACTTAAAAGACATTTCCGTCCATAAGTTGTTTTTTTCCCCTCTGTAAATTTCGTAAACTTCCCCAGTGGCGGTGGGGGTGACTGAAATTATTTTATGAAGCCAGAGGAAGATGTATAAAGAATAAATTTTAAAGTTTAAATAGAGGAGGTAGGTAGCAATGTTACAGCTTCAGTAGCGATTGTTGTCACAATCTTTGGTCCAGGTTCGTCCGTAACTTTTTCCCCCTTTGTAAGTTTCATAAACTTACGTAAGCAGGCTGGGGGGCTGGCTGGCTTAAAGTGTCAACACCTTCTTCCAAAATCCTACCTAAAAGCCTGGTTCACCTTTTTTTTTTACCAGTCTTCAGGATTTTGTAGCTTTAATTCATGATGGGATCAGAGTAGCAGCAGTGAGATAACCACACTGGAGCTAAAAACAAGACAAACAAGCCATGATAAGTGTTGAAATGTCCCTCCTGTGACAGGTTAATGTTTAGTTTTTAACATCTTCAGCAAGTGAACTTTGTCCATTCTTGTAGAAAATAAGTGCTGCAGGTAACAAAGTACATAAAGTAGTGTGTAAATAACTGCTGTGTCATGTTAGGGTCATTAAGGTTTGGAACTTGTAAATAATATTCACAAGTTATTTTAACCTTTGTCAATGTGTGAAATAAATCTGATGGAAAATGTGTCAAAACAATCCTGTGCCTGCTTTCCAAATACGGTACACAAAAACTGATAGGAAAGTATTTTTTTGCGAACAACAGTTCCAGACTCTGAAGCTTTGAATGTGAGTTCTAGCCTCATTCATCAGCTCTTAAACTGATTGGATGACGACTCAATCACTAATTAAACTGTCCAATCAGAGCACAGATATGTTTTGCTGCTTCAGCTCCTCTCAGGTCTTGTAAAAGACTGTTTTATTCCAAGTTGTACTTCACATTTATGACCTGCAGCGAAGCCGAAAATACAAATCCATCCAGTGTTCTTTACCAATCACAGGACAGACAATAGTCCTTCATGAATCCAACGCATCTCCCTCTCTGTCACTGAAACAGAGGCGGGTACCACCTCCTGAGTCATGCAATCACTTGTGCCACTGAGTAAAAACGTATCATCGCAGTCAGCAAGATCAAAACAAATGACAACAAGCCAATTCAAATCAGCATGAGGCTCTCAGGCGAGACGAGTGCTGAGTGAATTTGCATAAACTATTTTATTCCAGTTAATCACAATGACCAGGCTTTAGTTTGACCAGACACAGCAGCAATACTGATTACAAGTGGAACACGACTCACTACAAACAGCCTCCATCTAGTCTACGTTTATTCTGTTTTCTTTAGCTGCAACAGTTAGCAACACACTGCTACATCTGGAAAACGCAGGTTTATAATGAAAGTGAATAACATCATTATCCACTAAAAGGTAACTGCTAAATGAATGAAGTGAAAGATCGATTTCAGAGAAGTAACAAAAGCAGATTTGAAGAACTACTCTGCAAACCTGTTTCTCTGTTTATACGTGGATCTGGTTGGCAAGCTTAGGAGTCGCTTGAGACTGGGCCAAACAAATTATCTCAATTATCACACACCACCTTAGGCAGTGTTATAATGTTTGTGTCTGTACTAAACATGTTCATGTGTGGGGGTTTTTGTTTGCAAGAAAAATGTCTCATGAACCACTGATGTCAGTTTTTATGTAACTTTAAGACAATAGGTTTAGAATGGACCTTTACAATTGATTAGCTTTTAGGGTCAACCAACTTCAATATGGCCATCACAGCTAATTAACCTTAACCAGCACAACTGCTATCCAGTTTTATAAACTTGAAATTCTGAAGCCGGACTGACGTCAGTTCTGAGTTGAAAGCGTTCCAGTTTCAAATGTCGGATAAAGCGTGTCTACTTTTTTTTGCTCTGTAACAATAACACTTACAATAATAATGCTCTACGAGGCATTTTGAGTGTACAGTGTTAAAACATATCTTTTAATAATCACTATAAAGCACTACAAGTACATCTGACTTAATGTAAAATAAACAACACAGAACTGCTAAAAAAACAAAAAAGTAAAGAGTTTCATGTGCGCGGCAGCCATGTTGAAATGATGACGTAACGCATGCTCAGGCTGCTCGGGTGTGGTCTGGTTTCACCGACCTCTCGACTCGAAACTACGACTTCAGGGGGCGTTCCAATTGAAAAACACAACTCGGAAGTTCGAAACTACAACCTCCGAGGACAGCTGGAATGCAGCATAACTGTCTCTGGTGTTATAAAGTCACAATACACCTTCAATGATCCAATCTTACTTTATTGAAAAACACTGAACTAAACCATTGAAACAACACAAACTTGTTTTAACTGGACATTAGGTAGTGCTCACAGTAGAGCAAAAGGGAACAGTGGCTGATTTGCAGACCTTTGTAGAGGTAGATAAGAAGCCGTTCTTTTCTACCAATCCTATCCAAGTATTGGCCAATCTCTGATCTCCCAAAATAAAGAAAATCGGTGCCGATATATCGGCCGGTCGAACTATTGGTGCACCTCTAGTAGTAGCTGTGAGTCAGTCACAAAACATACTCCAATAGCTAACAATCATGCAAAATAATATTTTAAAGGAATGCTATGCTTTAAACTACAGTGAAGGAGTCTACAGTATAAACAGAGGTAATAACTGGAGTTTTAAGGATTTGTGAATTTAAAACATGTTTTCTTTTCTTCACAACTTACTAAAAAGTCAAACAAAAAGTCTAACCAGCTATCACTTGTGAGAAACACTTACTGCCGTATTCGAGACATCCACACCTCACCAAAAGAGGACTGTAAAAAACCAGAGGCCATAACTACAGAAGACATTCAGTCAGACCTCAGCCTCTGAGTCTTTACGTGGTAGAACAGGTAGAACGCTGAGCAGTCAGGGTGGAAACAAACAAGAATGAGCAAAGTTTTATCTTATCACATCTGAGTCACCTGGGTTTGTACAAAGGCAGGGAGTGGACTGAGACACAGCTCACTCCAGCTGAGTTATCAGTTCAAACCAAACCAGGGTGCCAGAAGATATTAAGCCGGGTTGACTGTGCTGAATCATGCTCTTGTTTTGAATTTAAACTTCCAGAACCTAATTGCTCCTGGAAATTAACTATGAATGCACCTTTGAGAGAAAAAACGAGCTGACAGGAGGTCAAAGTGCAGGGTACATGGGAAAACTAGGAGCAGACGTGAGCAAACTATGCTAAGATTGTACCCTTTATTTTTTATCTTTGAAAACTGTTTAAAAAAACTCATATATAAATAAACTAAAAGCATAAAAAAACAAGAAACAAATAAACTAAACAGTGCATTTACCTAAAGCAAAACAGGCCTGTTTCTCATTGTATTTTGTATTAATCTGTAAAATGATGTATTCACTGGGCTGCACAATATATTGTCATCACGATATCAGGCTGTGCAATAGGAAAATCGCAAAAAATTGCAATAAATGGTTGGCACAAATGTTTGCATTTATTTTGTCAGCATCAGTCTGATCAGAACCACAGTGAAGAAAGTGATGGATACCTGCAACTAGAGAATTTGGAAGGATTAAGGTTCAACTTTTATTTAATTTTTTTTCACGTATTTAAATATGCTTTTATTATTTATATAAAAATACTTATAGTATGGTGTGTTTTTCAGTATTTAGAGCATCAGAAAATGTTTAATACAGCTGTGTCTAGTTGCACTTTTATAAAATAAAACTGCCATGTTGGAATGGAAATGATGTCTTAGTTGCTGGTTTGCTCTGAACTCGGAGCACAAAGGCATTAACACTAACTACTTAAGTATTTCTTCATTTATCGCATGTCATATCATCATCACAATATTAAGCATCGTTATCGCACATCGCAGGATTTCCTGATATCGTGCAGTCCTAGTATTCATGTGATTCAAGCCTAGGGCATTTCATGCAAAAGTTTATTAAGTTTGATAAACAGCTTCTTTAGAAAAAAACTCAAAACTACAAACCAGTACCTTTATCTCAGAAACACAACATTAAAATATAAATTAAAAAAATCACTTACCTGCCATCAGAGCTTAAAGTCCAACAGCCAGATATCCTAGCTCCTGAGTAAGCTGGCAGAGAGTTCATAGCTGAAGAGAAATATGTCAGACTTCCAGTGTGTGTACTCCTCAAGTTAGTGTTTTTAATCCTACACCACTGCCAACAAGTATATGTAATATTTGTATACACCAGAGCGATGAGGCATTTAACAACCCCGCCCTCTGTTGCTAAACATCCAGGGAGATACTGAGGCTGGGAAGTATGGAGGGATATTAACTTTGGTGAGGAAACGAAACTTAAACCATCTGTTTAGCTTTCAGATTCTTCCATTTTCTCAAAAGAGAGAGGGCTCTGCAGCTTGGTGGAGCAACGACTCAGCGTGAAACTGCAGCGCAGCTTTTTCCCTCCTCTTTCCCTGCTCCTCCCCTCGGCTGCCCAGCCAACAAACCTAAGAGGATCACCTACCCTCCAGATTATGTTCATTAGTTTGTATTAATAGCATCAGGTTAGAGCCAAACCTCTCCACATATCCTGCACACATGCTCACAAGTCTGTTTTTGACAGTCTGTGTCGCAATATCTGGCTGGAGGGGACACCGGGACCAGAAGAGAGGGATGCAGACCCTAAGAAATAAGCTTTAACAAAAAAAACCCGGAAACAACAGGGAGGAATAGACTAACAGAGAGCTATTATTCTCGCCTGTTGCTGACTGGATACACAAAGGGGAAGCCTCAGGCTGTGTTGAGGAGGTGACAGGAGGGAGAAATGCAGCTGAGGGGAGGAGAAAAGCAATAGGGAAGGGCAGGGAGTGTGCTTGTACCCTGCAGAGACTCACTACGTCTCTGCCTTCCACCAAGTCTGGAGATGTCAGTACCATAGCAAACACACACACACACAGAGCGAGGTCTCCTCCCTCTCTTTGCTCACGCAGACGATGGGGAAAATAAACAGCATGATGAAAGCCGACACTGCTGCTCGGTCAGCTGAAAGTCTGAAGAACAACTCTGGGCAACATGCAGATTCAACCACACCCTGACTCTCCTCCCGGGCCACAACTTGTGTAAACAAGACAAACAAATCATACTTTTCCGAGTTCAAAAGGAGACTTATTGCTTTTTTTAAAAATCTAAGAATGTATGAAACAAATTCCAAATTTCTGCAGCACCAACATTTAAAGAACCGTACTTTAAAGAAGCTACCAAATAGCAATTCATTGTGGTTTCTTTCTTGTTCAAACCACAAAAAAGGGGAAGAAACAATGAAATTCTTCAGGCCTTGGTTCTGGGACTGTCGCCGTAACTTTAAAGTGTAGTTCAAAGACAACTGCAACACAAGACAGCTACACTGAAACAAGAAGCTGCAGCTGGTTGCTATGCCAAACATCCAGCCACCTCTCTATGGCTACTGAGACGCACAGCACCGAGTCTAAAGCACTAAAACTCACTGTAGGAGAAATATTCAACACTATATGCAACATAAGAAATGAGTCATGTGATATGAACCTAAAATTCCTTTGACTCATGTAAACTAATTACTCAACGTCTAGTCATCAGAGAGCTCATTGTGAGCGTCAAAGTCAAAAATTCAGCACATGGGTGAAAAATCTGTAACACATACATTTGGTCATTGATGTCAAATCTTGATCCTCAAGGGCCACTATCCTGCATGTTTTAGTCGTTTCTCTGCTTTAACACACCCGATTGTTTAAATGAGTGATTAACAGGTTTCTGAAGAACTTGAAGGCCCACTGAAGAGCACTGAAACAACAGAAACATGCAGGATTGTTCTTTAGATTGTCCTCTTTAATTTCTTTGGATTGAGGTTTTACAGATAAAGAGTAGAAATTTAGGTGTGGTAGTAGCTGACCCTGCCAGATTGTGCGTAAAGTCATTTTATGAGGTTTGACACAAGTATAAATAACTCCATCCTTTTTTAGCATAATAAAATTTTAGTTTAAAACTCAGGCATGATAGGTGCTATGCATTTCTTTAAGGAATATTCTAGGCCTTTAACTGGTTGTTATTTTCCAGTTAAATTAAAGTCAGTCATTAAAAGAGCTGAATGTTTTGTTGAAATATTTCCGTGACTGTTTTTCTTCTACAGCTGTGTCAAGGAGGTATCCCCATGTTAAATAGTCCCATGAGCCAAACTTTCTTGTTTGGGATTTTAGAGAACATGCAGAAGTCTCAGACTGAAGCAGTGGCGCCCTCTTGTGGTTCAGTTTGATCCCAGTTTTTTTTTCAGGAGGGTGTGATGCAGAGCTCGGTCTATTCTGAGGAAACATGACACGTGTATATCTATTTAATTACGTTAATAGACACCTACATTAAATGTCAGTCATATCTGTAACATTTCTTTCATATGCCGTGTAAGGAAAACTGATAATTTCACTGATGGTGTAGGGTCTTCAGGAAACACGTGGCAAGCTAACCTCAGAAATCTGACAGCGATCATCATTTCCTCATGATCGCTTTTTAAAACTTGGTTAAAATATGTGTTCATACTTCCGATATTTGTTCTTGACTTGTTTCTTGGCGGCAAACAAACTAAGTTAGTAAGGATGCCCCCTCGTGTAAAATAAATGTGCTATGTGTGAGATTATAGCATCTATAATAAACTATATAATGTAAAAAAAATCCCTGGGTTGCTTTACTGTGTATGTCACTTGAAAGCAAGGCGATTCACGAGTGGTCGCTTTCCCGTAAGATGCTTAGCTACCGGTAAGAAATCAAAAAGAAACATTTTTGAAAAATTCATATATGATAGTATTCTCTCGGTTGTCCACTGTAAAACTAAAAGCTCAAAGTGGTAATACCTGTTGGAAACAGAGCAAGTTTTCTCCTCGTTGTCCATCCTAGCGAGCTTTTGCTCCACGCTAACGGCAGACATTGCCACTCTGTTGACAATCAGGTTTTGGGAAAGTCGAGTCAGCGCCGAGGCATCACGGGACATGTAGGCGTTTCGTTTTTCGCTACGTAAAAGCCAGACAGAACAACACCATAGATGGACTACAAGTCCAACAATGCAGCTATCACCTTTACAGTTAATAGCATGTTCAGTACAGTATGATAATGAGCCAGGGCCTTTACCCAAAGCTGGTAATAAGCTGACGTTGAAAAAAAAAAAGCAAAAAAAAAAAAAAACAAAAACATGTAGAACCTTAAACTAATTGTAGCTTAGTAGCTTAATTGAACTAATGCTTTATTATATGTAATTATAACTAACAACTGAGTCATATTATTCAATTCAAGAAGCTATTTATTAAGGTTACTCCTCTTAGAAAATAAAATAGGATTAAAACATATTTAATTTTTTTTTCTTTTTCTTAAATGTATAATTTGTTTTAACAAGATCCTTTATTACAATAAGTCCTACTGAGGGGGGACAAATAACTGCTTAAAAATACTATTCTTTCAAACAATTTTCACAATAAATTAGTTTTCAAACTAGAGTCAAACTAAACGACATCATTTTTCAAGGATTAAAAATATAAAAGTTAGCATTTCAAAAGTAAATTTGACAGTGATAGACATAAAAACTAGAATAGCCACAGATTAAGAACAAGATTTCAATTCAAATTCTAATTCAAAAATACTTTATTGATCCCAGAGGGAAATTAAATTTTCAGAATGAAGCGTCAAAATTTCCCAAAAGTCAATTAAATTACAGAAACTCATACATCAATTTGAACACGACTGCAAACGTTGGTGACAATGTTAAAAACTAAAATGATTGACACACGTTTAGTCAACAAACTTTTATTAATTAGTTGAGGGATACTAATGCACAGGTAATACAACAAGTTTGGGAGAAAAATTGTAACAGTTCAGACACAAAGGAGGTGGTAATTCCCCCAGTGTTAGGTACTATACAGCGTCATTTCAGATAAGGAAATCATTAATACATAATTAGTCTAATTTTATCTGTTACCTATGTGTCATAAAACAGTTAGGAGCTGCAGTATCATCCCATAAAACTCTCAAATGTTCCGTCACAACAGAGCCAAATGCCAGTTTCTGCTTTTCAAGTAGGTAGCATACAAAACGAACCACTGTTGTCCAAATAAAAAGGGTCAACTTCAGGAGCCGGATAAGGGGATTTCTAGGGATAAACCTTGATTTTGGATATAACATTGCTGACGAAGGGAAGACACTTGAGCCTCCTGTTTCCCCAGGTACAAAAGTCACACCACATACAGTCCAGGTAACTAGAAAGCTCCAACAACACTCCTATTTCAAGCCTATTTTATGTTATAGTAAGTGCACTAATACAGAAACAAACACACATACATATGCCTTGTTGCCCCATATTCAATAGATAATAATAAAAGGACTCTCTCAACATGTTTGCCATTGTGTACTGAAAAAGCTCAATTTATGTGCATCGTCATAAAAATGGATAAAATAACAGTGTGCGCCAACACATAGGCCTACAAGGTTCTTTGTGGTCTACTTTTCTTTTGCTTTTTTTTGTGTAGATTTATATTATGTAAAAAGCGTTTTCAAAGCAAACAAAAAGGGGGGAGAGAAAACAGCCATACAGCTCTGAGGAGACACATCAATATCAAAATATTAGCAAGCCAACAAAATCTGCTAAATATGGTGTATTGCTGTACTTTCTAAACATGTTGCAGTTTTTGCTCTCACTGTGGGATACATGTGTTTTCCACGTCATAGGAAGACAAATAGTAAAGGGTGTGATGAAATATAAAATATTCACTGTTAAAAGCAGTGCTAAACTAGCGTATTGCAACACCAAAGCTTGTCGGGTAAACACAGTCGACGCGATGTCGTTCATGAAACAAGAAACAAGCAGCTGACGAACTGAATTTGTGCCGCAGCGTAACACTCGGCGACGAGTGTTACCTTTTCTGACATCCAGTCATTACAAAAGGTGCTAACTGTTTCAATCACACACACACGCATACACACAAAGTCCAGACAACTCGTATTAAAAACATCCACAGACCAGTCAGTGCTTCTCCTGCTCACCATCTGAACCTTGATATCCGATAAAAGGTCCATCCCACTAACAGAAACATGAATAAACTCCATTGTCTGATTGGTAATGGAGGAACTTGGACTCAGATTTTTACACTGCAAAATGTCACAGCGTTGGGCTGAAACCACCCGACGTCCATTTGAACTCCTTAAAAAAAGGTTCCATTTGCTTGATTTTTTTCTTTTAACGACGACTCTGATGTTTTGGCGCAAAACGATCCCAACTTGCCAGCGAGAAGGTCAACTGGATGGATTAGTAGACTGAAGCGAGTTGTATCAGGTCATTAAGGTAAAGTGGCAAGTAAAAGCACCCTTATTATCTCACCAAAATATACTCACATCACAATTTTATTCAAAACTATCAGATTGCTATCTAGGTAATACGCACAGTAGAATATAAAATAGATTCACAATCTCTTTTTTTCCCTCTTTTAAAGCAAGCAAGTCATCGTTTTATAGACATGAACTGCACATACAAATCATCTTATTATGGAGATTCTGTTAGCTGAAGTTTGTTTAATATAACTGTGGACTCAAATATCTACTTTAAACTTGTAAAAGTCAAAATATTCTTTCATCTTAAGTAATTATATTTTACCTTTAACAAATCTGAAGCTCATCTAACATTAGTAGTAGAGCAATTTTAAACGTCTTCAAGACCAGTTATGGCTTTCTGGGGTAACTTATAATCATAGTCACATTTGAATCTTTACAAAAAAAGCTGTTTTGAACAACTTTTACACGAGAGGGCAATAATCCTGCTCCTGTACCAGACAGCTACTAGGTTAGATTGAATAGTCCTAGAGTGCAAAAAGTCAAAAGTGGAGCAAGAAGGGTAAAGGGTTAAAGTGCAAGGCAATAACTTTAAGCTTCCAGAAAAGTCTTTATATACATTATTTTTCTGAAAATCTAAAATTTGATTTAATTTTTTTTCCCTGTTAAATAAAAGAGTATTATCCTCGATCTTTCTATAAAAAGATAGCATTTGTTTTATTCTCTCCTCAGCTTAGATTCAAGGTAGAGCAGGAGCCAAAGTAATGACCTCCATTAAAATAGTGACATTTTCTCATTTGATTGTGCTGCAACGGTGCAACAACCTTCACACAAAAACCTTCCATCTATCAAATATTTAGCTTTGCAAGACATACCCTATAATTTTTTAACATAGTTTTTTGTTTTTCTTAAACCAGTCTCACTTAAATATTATTGTAGCCAACTTATATCTTACAGATGAAAGTCTGAACCAACCCATTTTTTGAACTGTAGATTAAAATTCAGTTTAAAGAAAGTGTGGCAATAATGTTTTTAACTTGTTTCCCTGGCTGTTAAAGCAGATATTATGTTAAAAATTGTATCACTGAAAGGACAGCAGTATAAAAAAAATAAACATGATTAACAAATGACCAACAATTAGCTTATATGACATCTGCATACAAAAAAAACCCAAAATAAAACAAAAAAGAAAATCGCTTCAAACAACGTTGCACCACAACTCACCCTCCCTCCAATATTTTTGACTGCTTGTGTGCCAGTTGGATGGATCGGGCGTAAAAACGACAGATGGCATCATTGCTTTGATTATATAGATATATAGATATAGATACTGTTTATGTACACCGTACAGTATATCTGTGAGAAAAAAAACATGAGAAAACACTAGCTAATATATAATGACTTCACCATGCGAATAGAATTTCCTTTTAAAACCTCTTAAACACATATTTGAATCTTGCAGTGAAAATTACTCTTTAGCTGGGATCCTACGGGTGCTGAAAAACTTGTTTGTGTGAGTCTGGTTTGGATCTTGAATTACTACAGACTACAGTGCTGCGAGTACAGAAACTGAAATGTGTGCCTTTAAAAGGAGACAAAAGTGGAATGGCGAAATAAAACACTACTGTTGAGATTACGGTGAATACCAGTGCACACCTAAGCTCTAGGGTGTCGAACCAAGATTTAAAAGGATGTAGTCGATCTTTTACTTCTTGGTTGATTCAGCTTTCTTCTCAGTGTCGAGTTCTTGTTTTAGTTGGAAAGGTCTTTTAGCTTTACCCCAGCAAACATTTTACAGTAAGCTTCCTCTCTGGCACCAGGGTTGATAAAAGCAGTGCTACTCTGGCGAAGAGATTCTTTTGGGTTTGCTTCGTCTGGTGGCGGAAGGGACAGGCTGTCTGCTTTGGACGGGGCTTTCGCTGTCCGTTGGATCAGAAATCGAGGCAGGGGGCTGTGCTGAGCCCGAGGGAGGGGTCAAGATTGGTGGGGTTGAGTTCTGTGCGGCGGTGAGGGCTTCTGTTTTTGTTTGGAAAGGCTCGTCCGTAAGGGGGCGCTCTTTAGGCTTGCGGCCCCTCTTCTTACCGGTGGTGGCACCGTTCCTCACTTCAGCTTTAATCCCATCGTTGTCCAGGATTTTGTTCTTGTTCCCAGAAACCATCTGACTTGTTGCAGCACGGAACCAGTTCTGATAAATAAAAACAAACCAAAAAAATTCATCAATCAAATCAAGGTTTAAACCAAACAAATACAAACTGATGCATAAATTAAATTGCATTATTTCTCCATTAAAAAAAGTGAATTTTAGATATTGAGCATGCAAGCTAGTGGGCTGCATTGTAAACAAATATTTGACAAACTGTTTCAGACAAAAATGTTTTTGAATCAGAAAAATTTGTACACATTTGTCAGCAAAACTGTTTTCTTTGCACAACTAAGACATGAAGCTAATATTATATACTAATACATATATGTACTAATATTTACTTATTTACTAAACCAAAGAATACCTCATTTGACAAACAAACACATACACTTACTGAGAAAGTTTATCTAATAGTGTGAATACATGCAGTGTGTTTTAAAGAGAAAAGATAATACTATTGGAAATAAAAGATGCTCATTAGGACATTCGGTTGCTGTCAGAAGAAGGAAAAACAAACCTTGATATAAAAATGAAGGTGTGTTTAATGTCTGTGTGAAGTCTCACACTGATAGTGACCCACCTGTGAGTGTGTCTTACTGATGTGATATTTAACACCACTCTCTGAGTTAAACTCCTTCTGACAGATCAGACAGGTGTACTTTCCCATTTCACCTCCACCCTGCAAAACACACAGAGTACAAAGGCATGTATCCACATAAGTATACGCCAATCCTCTCAAATCATATTTTAAAATACTATGATTTATTTACTCCTATTTCCGAGGATATTTGATCTTGAAAATAAAATTTTAAATTTCAAATTCTTATGTTTCATTATATGTATTTATTTGGTGATGTATTGTACTGCTTTACTGCATCAAACCAGTACTGGCTAGTTTCAAAGATCAAAACTTCACAGACATCAATATTTCTCTGGTAAATAACTTCAGATTTCATTTCAGTCTATGTGCGTCTTTATCAGTAATACAATGTCAAGAGAGTTATGTTGATGTAATCAGGTTGATGGATGTTTTTACCTGGCTGCAGTTGGCAAGGTGGGCTTTTAATCCGGACACACTGGAATAAACAGCTTCACAGCTCTGGGAAAAAGTGGAATAAACAGGAAGTAATCAAATTATGTAAACTCATATTTCTGTGGATTCCTACTTGAGTTATAAACTTTGTACTTAATTTCAAAGCAAATCCACAAATCAGTTTATTTGAACTGGATATTAATTTTGATATATAGCAATGTGTTGAACTAAGAGTTTGTTCTTACTGTGTTTGTGCAGCAGATGAAGCCCTTCTCCTTGACTTGGTTTTTCCAAGCTTCTAGTAGCTCTGGACTGAAGTTGGGAAGGCCAGGGCGAGTGTAGTTTAACTGCACAAAAATGCATTAACTTACAGTTAGCAACATTAAAATTTTGCTGACTTTGAAAAGTAGCTTTGCTAAGAAAGTTGATTTTGTGCAACTTAGATTTTCTTGCAATTCTAAATCCAGAATGCCTCAACCTTTTCTTACTGCATCTACCCTGTGTCCTCACCCTCTTGCTGTCAGGCACCAGGTCGTCCTTGATGCGTCGCTTGGTGCCCCAGTCCTTGGCCAGCTCATCCTCTGCTATCTCCTGCAGGTGAAACACTGCCACCTGAGCTGACTGTCTCCTCACTCTGCCACTGGGTGTCCTTTCAAAGTCCTCCTCCTGGCTCTTTATTTGTGCTGCTTTTTCTTTCTCTTGTTGCCTCTCCATCTTTTCCAGCTCCCGCTCTTTGGACTGGTTTGACGGTGCTATTTCCTGCCAATCCTTCCTCTCAGGTGGGTTTTGCTCCTTCTTTCTGCCTCCTGGTGCAGACTCCTCAGAAGCTGCCTGAAAAAGCAGCAGGAGATCTTATTGAAAAAAATGCATGAAAAAAAAGGTTTGATAAGTAAAATCTAGAGCATACTTCTAAATTATATATTTTAGGTTACATACAACAAGTTCCTCTAATAATATACTTACCTTCTCCCTGCCAGTATTGATGTCAGTGACATCCTTGTAGTTATTAGTAGTTGTGGTGGGGGTGATGGTTGGGGGGTGTTCAGTGCGTACGTGGTAGTCTCGGCCTGCCTTGGAGCGGTAGTTTTTTCCACAGTGCTGGCATAGAAACACAGGCTTCTCATCGTCAGAGAACTCTCTTCCACAACGCTGCTGATGATACTGGTAGCCTATCAGACTGGAAAAATGGGCTGAACAGCCCTGTGTATATGTGTGTGTGCATGTTTGCACACAAAATGGTTTGTAAGATGATTTGACAACAGTGACAGAGATGAGACAGAATGTAAGCCGAGTTAGTAGAATAAAGTATAATGGAACAATATTTTCTGGTTGATGACGCAAAAATGCTCTTTTTTTTGTGTGTGAAAATGTATCACAAATAAGAATTTCTTTTCCACAGCTCTTTTTCAGTCTACATTTTGCTTTCTAGTATGTATCGAAGACAGAGTTGATGTGATTTGGGCAAAATGTTCAAGAACGGGGAATAAAGAATAAAAAGAAGAGAGATAGGAGGTTGACGTAAAATAGAGTCAGAGAAATATGGTGAAAAAAATATCAAAACTGGCAGATGCTAAGAGAGGCTTGACTAATGTAAAAAAAGCAAGTTAATAAAATGGGAATAAAGCATGTGGTAAAGCAAATGTAGCAAAGAATAAGAGTGAGGAAAAGAGAAAATGACAGGGGGAAAAAATAAGAAGCACATACCTCACTAGGACACTTGATTCGTCCCATCTGTTTGAGCACTCGGAGCAGCCGTTCCCTCTCCTCATGTTCGTTGCCCGTCTGGCCTTCGCTCCCTGAGGGCTGAGGGGGAACAAACGCACCGTCGCATGAGCGCCTTCTACAATAACACCAACCCCACTCCCGTGCAACTTTTAAAAAGGCAATAAAAATGTGTTTTCTATCTCTTGTGTTCACATTGTGCCAGGATCATTATGTGATTTCATGGTGAGGCTGTTACTCAAAACATGTTTAACGCAACTGTCAAAGTCGTCCGTGTGTCGCCTGGTGCCAAACCCAGCCAAGACCAGAACGACAGATGGGCGGCCAGAGAGGAGGAAGAAGTGCAAGGCACAGGAGAGAGTATGGACTTACTGAGGCATCCCAGAGGAGAAAGCCTCACGTGTTTACTCATGTGTTAATGCACAGAAATGGAGGATGCTCAACTCTGCGGCAGCTAAAAGGTAGAGGAGATACCCATGTAGCATAAGACTAGCGATCACCATCAGGCTGAGCTTGTGATTTACACTGACAGGAAAGAAAAAACAAAACCTACATCAGCATGTATTATTAAATTCTTTTACAGACAGAGTAATATATATATATATATATGGTGATAGAAAAAGAATAAGCAGCACTATGAAAGGAGCAACATAAAAGTGAACCGCACAGGATCTGTCTTTCTGTGTTTTCCCACACTGCACAGGGGCTCAGCCATGTCCATACACACATATAGCACGAGTAACCAAAGGTTCATGCCAAATACAAATTCTACACAAACTGAATCGCACACCAGCAATGATATGTGACCAGATTATGAACAACGTTTTACACTGAAATATTAAAAAAAGAAATTAAAATGTTGCTAACATTTCTCAATAACTAATGTAGGTAAATGTATGAAGTAAAGTAAAGTAGAGTAAGTAAAGCCCAAAGTAAAGTCTAACAGGAGACAAAAAAAATGAGAGAAAAGTTTTATGTGTACATAAAAACATATCAGGGCCAACGTGTCACTGCCAGAAACCATCCACAAGACTTAGCAGACTTGCTGTGGAAAGACTCAGCTGTCTGCATATATACTGTATGTGATATCCATGGAAATATGAGAGGAAAACGTGTACTGTCTTCTCAGTATGGAATTTGGCATAAAAATTTACAAATCAACAAACGTTAATTATTTTGGAAAGGGGTCTTGGTTGCTGTGTCTTTATTTTAGACTAAAGAATGTTATAAAAATTTAAATGTAATTGCGCTAATAGACTGCCCTGAATCCGACACACCAAACTTTTAAACACAAAAATATATAACCTATAAAAAATTCCTTGAAATTTAGCAGTTTTATTGACATACACAATAAATCTTATCATTTTGAAATCTGATCTAATTCACTATCCTAATGCTGAATTTGAACTGAATCACATAAATACATAAAATGTCATCAGAATGATATTTAATGAATTTATGGACAACAAATTGATGCAGAAGAGGAAACTGCATGCGAACACATAAGCTGCTGAGTTTTCCTTTTGTGGTCTAGTTTTAAAGAACTGAAACTAAAAAACTTGATCCCAAAAAAAGAGCAGTTAATAAGAAAATGGAAGTTATACTTAATTGAAATGTCGAATGTTTTAATTAGATTCAGTTTTTTCTGCAGCATCCTGGAGAGCAGGAGAAGTTTCTATTTGGGTGGGAGAGTTTTCACAATCTGCTATAAGGAGTAGAAAACTAGATGCAGATGTCTAAAACACCGTCATGACACAGTAGTCATTTTCCATCCAAAAAATGCCAATTTTGAGGAAACTTTTAAAATGTTGCAAAAATAAAATGCAAATCAGCCGTGTTCCATATTTTGGTTTGGAGCAAATAAACCAGGCCACGCAAAGCATTATTTTGACAGACATTGATGTTACACATGGCTGTAATAAACAGGAAGTAGAAGTTGCAAACTAGCGAGGACCACACATCTTGGGACAATGGAGAAAAGTATTCAGAAATGTGTTGCTGTCATGCAAGTTGTAATTGTTCTGTCATATCTACTAGTATTGGCGATGTAACATACTGTCCGGAGACATAGACAAAGAAATGCAGAAATTATAATCTTATAAGGGTTATCCAGGAAGATGCAAACAGCGAAAACAACTGATTAATTATGTGAGGTAAATGTTCACTACATCATAACGTATTCGGCAAATGTGTTTCCATCTCCCCTTTTGGACATTAACTCTCTTTTCGGAAAATCCCAAAAAACACCTCGAGCAAAGGTAAAAACGTTTTTGCGGATATTTTTTTCGAATGTTGACGTTTCTATTAACCTTTTCTAATGCGATACTTCAAAATGTGCATAAAAAACGTTGATGGAAACACGGCTTGTATGTACTTCATGTGATATAATGTGGAAAATGTTACAATATATTAAGTATATTCACAATAATACTCTACCTAGAAGCATCCTCTTGCTCCCAATCTTTAAAATGTTTTTAACTTCTTAAATTGTTTTTTGGGAAAACTAATGTAGAACCTTTTGAACCTTTAAAGTTAAATCTTTCTTTAGTCAGAAGCTACTTGAGCTTGAGTAGATACATACAATATAACACAATAAATCCTAAATAATATTAGCTTGTTTGTTTTGAACTTTAAAATGTCATATCTGCAAATAAAAGTGAAATTTAGTTTTAACACCTACTAAAACCTCTGAGAACCTTCTTTATAACACACAGTTAACTCTCTGAGGTCTTTTGCGCTGCTAAACAGGAACATTGCCAGCAATGGCTTGGTACAACAAGCTCCAGCTTTAAACAGTCCTAATGTTACTGGCACAGATGGCACAATCATCCATCTTTACTACCATTAAGCTGGCAGACATTACACACCACACAAACATACTGTACATATTCATAAGAATTATTAGCTCCTAAAAGCCTGTGTGCACACACACAGAAACACAAATCCACATGCTACAGGCCACAACGTTAACTGCCTGTGAGCTCATTATTTTTTTATGATACCTGTACAAACAGGCAGCTTTGAATTATTCAACAAACATCATTGCGGTGCCATTATTCTAATGCAGGGCAGTCATGATAATATCTTAATGAAGCTCTCCATTGTCAGCGTTAAAATGGCTAAAAAAAAAAACCAAGTGTACCAAAAACACAAATACCATGCTCAAATGAATGACTTTTTGCAAACTAAGGGATTCAATTGTGAAATGCACATTTAATAATTTAACTATAAATAGATAATACATAAAACACAATATCTAACAGACAAGTGAGGTAAATCAGTAGCTCTCTAAAACCCTAAGACATTCTTCCAAGAATTCAGACTGATCAATGTAAAAGACAATCAAAAGAAAATCAAATCAACTTTAGTTTTAAAGTACATTTAAAACAACAATGTGCCATACAATTAATGCCAAAACAACAGTCTCAAAAATGTTATGACTTTTATTTGTCATGGTTTAATGTTATATATATACACTAGAAGAACTGCAAGTGTACCTTGGTGCTGTGTTCAGCCATGGTGTGATAGTTGAGTCCAGCCTTGGACCTGAACTGTTTCTGACACTGCTGGCACTTCAGGGCATCCTGGAGCTGTAGAGGTGAAAGGTCACATGGAGGATCAAACTACATTTCTCTAACTCAGAAATTAAAAACTTTTTGTCTGTATTAAATTAGATTTATCATTTTGTGTGTGTGTGTGTGTGTGTGTGTGTGTGTGTGTGGGGGGGGGGGGGGGGGGGGGGGTTT
>JARVJO010000024.1:11180359-11198258 GCA_031762555.1 Cynodonichthys magdalenae
ATCATGTGATAAGATCATTCTTTTATCAATACCCAGAGTGTTGCTTTGGCTCATTCATGTATGTTTGAGAAATCCTTGAGTCTCTTGTGGTAGCCATGTGGAGCTGTCTAAGTGCTTGCTGGTACAAAGCCCCTCCCTGGAGCTCAGTCTGCAGCCAAGCTCCCGCCCCACAGAGCACCGCTTCCCTGAAGCATTGCTGTGAAGATGTGCTGAAGTGGGAGTGTTGGAAACTTTAGGAGGCAGAGGCCAATTTCAAGGTGTTTCAAAAGGCTATGATGCAAAGTCAAATAAATTATTGATATACACAACATTTTCAACAACTGACGATAAAGACGTTACTTGAATGTGGTATAAGATTGAACTATGTGCTTGGAAAATACATAATACTCCTCTTTAAGTTATAAACTCACATATTGCTAACTTTACAACAATTCTGGTCTATAAAGTGTAAAAATCTAAGCAAATCTTAAACAAAACAAAACAAAAAATAACATATTAGGGCACTACGTCTCGGTTTCCACTCTCTGTCAGTATTGATTTGAAGATAGAGGTGCTATGATGGTGAATGACCCGGGGGTAATGTGGTAATTCTGTCATTGCTCAATAGCAGGCTCGGTTTAAATCGAGTTAGACAGACCACTGTTACAGCAGCTGCAGAGAAACACATCTCTCTGAGGACCAGCCTCCTGAACCGGTCTACCTGCTTCATCCACTGGGAGAGCTCAGCTTTAGTGTAGTTGGGTAACCTTTTTCATGCTTCACTCTTACTTTGTTTGCTACTCCTGCTGACCACAATTTACTGGAAGTGTGTTTATAGAGGTGTACAGTTTCCCTCCCTTTGGTCTCTTTCAGCTGGTATTCGCTTTCAGATCAAAAACAATGAATAAGGATATTGCAACAAAAAACTGTTTGAGGTTACTGTCTGGGTTGAACACACTGACCGATGATATTTATATCTTTTCAATCAATATATATTTACTGTAAGGATTCTCAGGAGCTTGCACAATTGGATTTCCTAGAGAAAGTATCTAAAAACTGCATTAAAGATTCAAATTAAGAACCAAATTGAGAATGCTGATTTTGAATATTACAAATGTAATTGAAGTATCATGATTATTAGTGGTTTTGTCACAGTGACCCAGAAAACGGCTTGGAGCCAGAATGTCCATCACTGTTATAAAAACACACGACCAACAGTGAAGATAATGTCCGTTTAATTTTGTAATTTTGTGTCTTTAGAGAAAACTAAGAAGTAAAACCATCTTTGCTGATACTCATTTGAAGTGAGAGATTTTCTGACTGAACCATGTGAAATTAGAATTTTGATTACTGAAATAACTGTCTCAGCTGTCAAACTGAGTCGTCTGTTATATTAACTACAAAACCCATACGAAAAGCTTTGTGCCAGAAGAAGGTTGTTTTGGTGGAGGAGTGCTCTGTTTGATGGGAGCTCGCCTGCAGACTGAGCACCAGGGCGGTGCTTTGTACCATCAAGTGTTTAGGCAGCTCCATGTGGCTACCATAGAAAATGCAAGGATTTCTCAAACATGCCTGAGTGAGTCAAAGCAACACTCTGTTTTGATGAGGGAATGACATTATAACTTGATGTAAAGCTCAAAAACGTTGACTTTGCATAATAGCCCCCTTTCATATAATAACAACTACTATTAGTATCATAATGGCCTGGTCCTGTTTTTAGCTAGAAAACTTTTCCTGATTTAAAAAAACAAAAAAATAAAGCTTGTACTGGGGTGTTTATCTTCATGACACCTTAAATTAGCTGACAGAAAAAAAATATTATTTTGGTTCCACTGTTTGCTTTCCTAGAAAATATGTGACAATACATTCATCCATTCACAATTTGGATCCCACATTGACCTGTTGGCAGATCTCCATGTGTTTCTTGAGGCCATGTATTGTTTTTCTTGTGACAATGGAGCAGGTTGGACACACCACTTCACCTCGCTCTGAGATTGTTCGCTGCCACTGACTGTCAGAAACACCACCTAGACAAAATATAACAAAGGATATTTTCATCTTGTTTAGATATGCCTATTAAATAGAGCTGGGTAGAAAATTTTTTATCTTGGATTGATTTTATTAACATTTTTGCAATATCGAGTTATAAGGCATGAGATCAATTTTCCATTTTTAGACTTTTTTTTATATGTTTCGTGTCACTCCTGGCTTGCCATACATTTATGTCTGGTTGATGTTCATTCAAGTGCACAAGTACTAATGTTAGCTTCCAACAACAGAGGGCAAAACAAAATAAAATAAGGGAATCCCTAACATTACCAACCATTACCATTCTTCATGGGGCATAAAGAGAACAGAGGTCATGGCAACTTTTGTTTGCAATTATTTAAACAAAGACTTCAAGCGGCTCGTTCAGGTGCACAAACCAAACTATGTTAAGGTGCAGTGTAAACATCTGACTGAAATTGTTATTCCCGGGATGTGTACTGAAAGTGTTTGTCACAACTCTTATTATTTTTACACTTTAAGGAACAATGTCTTAATGAAATTTACAGTGTTGGAAAGTTTTAGGTCAAGTACACTTTCATTTGCAATTTCTTTATAATTTGAACATCTTTAAGATTTGAGACAGTTTTGTTTTTAGTTCAAGTTTAAAACTGTCCAATTTACATGTTGGCCTTCAAAACCTGTTGTTTATGGTGAAGAGAAAAAAAAAAATAAATATCTTTTTTGAAACACAGTTGAGCCATTTTCGTTATTTAAGAGCAGATCAAACCAAACCTAATTGTGAATAATTGATTCAGATATGAATTTAAATTGAACTGATTTAGGGAATTGACCACTATACTATTAACTGAATTAATTTGACCTAAATTAATAAATATGCACAGGTGCAAGCCAAAAAAAAGTCTAATCTTTTAAATACTTCAGGTGGTGAAGATGGAACACAAAAGAAGATGTCACTAAAGCTGGGTTCACACCGAACGCATTTTGAGCAGCAGGAGCGTCCGGTTTACATGCAAAGTCAATGGTGGATGCGCGTCTAGGGGTCTTGTGGTGTGTCTAGCGCAGCGCGCAATGAAGCAGTAGGTGCGGTTTGAGCGTTTGATGTGCATGCGGCGCGTCCAAAGCAGCCAACGCTCGAGTTCAAAAATCTGAACTTTTGCTGCTTGATGAGCCACATCAACCAATCAGAGAGACTTATTTTTCCACGTGACGGTTTCCTGAATGTTGCTCACTAACCTGAAATAGACAGACAGGAGCTCTTTACCTGAAATCGACCGTCTGTCGTTGGTGTTCTGGCTGGAGATATCGGCACTGATGGGGGTCAGGGGCTCGTTAAACTGACTGCGGTGTTAACCAAGCTCGGGACAAAAATGGTTTATTATTATGCAGGTCCTGGAGTTGTGAAACTCACCGAACAGACCACCTCTAAATTATTTGGTGGATTAATTATCTGGTTAGCACAATGTTTGCTTGCTCTCACTAAATAAAGCAAAGCCATTTTCTTTATTTTGTCCTCCACTAAAGATGGACTGGAAAAAAAACAAGACGCTCCTCCCATAAAACCGTCTTCAGATGCACGTCTAGTCAGTCTCGTTCCGGTCTGAATGTAGCGTGTCCAACTTGAGGCTTTGGACACGTTTTAGATACTCAAAACGCGTTTGGTGTGAACGTAGAATAAGAAAATGATTACAAATGACATACTAGCCATTTTTAGCCAGGTCACACAGTGCTGTGTTTTGCTTGTTTAAGGAAACTTCAATAAATGAAATGTTTAAGATGTTTACCAGAGTTCGCTGTGGATGACTCCTTCTTGGACAACTGACTTGACGTAGATTTTCTCTGAGGGTCCTCACTGAAACCACATCCCTCTGGTCTTTTCACACGACCCGCTTTCAGCTTCTCTTCTACCTTAGTCATGCCTAAAACAATGGAATTTAAATAATGCTTTTACCCCAAATGGGATCAATTACAGAATGGCTGCAAGAGAGCAGTGAGTCCTAAAAAACTGCAGTTGATTTTTTTTTTACATGTGATAATAAATAGTTTAGAGCCTGAATATGCTATATGAGTCACTGAACATTTTCGGCATATCAATGAGACACAGACGGAAAGAGGTCGGTAAAGCTGTGGATGTGTGATTTGTGCTTGGCATGTGAGTCACTGATTCATTTAGTCAGAAATGAAGCATCTCAGCAGTTGCCACATTAGCGCTGTTAAAAGACTAGCTCCATTGATCAGTGGAAATAGGGAACACTCACAGCCACACACACAACTAATCACATAATATATTTCTTTTGAATAGAAAACCAGCAAGACATGGCATAGAAGCAGCGGTATGTTAGTTCTCCTAAAATTTTTCAAGTAAATCAACAAAGAATTCATGAGGTGTTCTTTAATCAACGCTGAAACAGCTGACACTTAAAACAACAATCTGTTTTTCCAGCTTTCAACGTGGGATTATAAATAAAATATAGTTGTTGTGTTGATGCAAGTTTTGTTTAAAAACCAGTTGTAATGCATACCTTTCAATCCAAATGTTCCAGATATGGACGGCTGCTCACCGGTGAATTTTTTAGGCGTTTTTTGTTTCCGTCCTGGTTCCGTAAAACAATAGAAAGGGATGGTCATTATATGCTTTCAGCATGAGCCTATATTATAGAGTCTGTTACAGAAAAAAATGGTTGTGATCTTACTGTGCTTCATTCGCTCTGGATCTTCGTCATGAAAAGAAGAGGGAAGGCTGCCCCCTTCGCTTTCACTTCCTCCTGCATCGGATGATGTGCTTTGGGACTGTGACTGTTGCTGAGCTGGCTGGGACTGATGGATCTGCTGTGAAGGCTGGCTTTGGATGTGCTGTCTCCTCTCGCTCTTCTGGTGGGCCAGTTCTCCATTCTGGGAGGGTGTAGACGCCTCGTGAGTCTTTTTCACTTTGAAGAACACCGGCGAGGGAGGACTATTCTCCATGGGCCTGAACTCACAGACAGAGAGGACAGATTTGGGTCTTCAGCATCATAATATAAAAAACAAAACAAAACAAAACAAAATAACACCATTGGTTTGATCATTAGGGATGAGCTCCAAATCCCAGTTACCTTTTCTTTGTGTTGAATTTGATAGGAAGCGAATGAAGCTTAGGGTGGTCTTCCTTGGGTTCCTTACTAACTTTGTTTGGATGATTCCACAACTTGTGCTTCTCCAGCCGGACTTTTGTGGCAAACACTGCTTCACAGTAAGGACAGCCATGACTCAGCTTCTCAGCTACAGTGGGCTAAATATAAACATAAGAAGAATGGAAATAAAATATATACATGTGGTAACTTTCTAAATTCTCTTGAATTAGTTGTGCTGGCTACAGATAATGTTTGGAGGAGTTACCTTACTCCTCAAATGTGAGTCACTTTTGAAATTCTACTCTGAAGCATAAAGGTAGAAATAGCTATGTAGCAGGAAAATGCAGAGGCTACTGACTCACCCCCTGGCAGCGCTGATAGTGGTACTTGACGCCGTAGATGCTGGGAAACTCTAACCAACATCCCGAACATGGACATTTAACCCTTGAACGGCGCTTAAACTCTTCCTTCCATTGTAGTATCAAATGGGCCTGCACAGAGGTGAGGAAGTTAAATCTGAAGACATAAAGGTTGGGCTGTTATTTTTGCCTTGAATTGTACACACTTGTGGGGAGCACTACACAGAAAGAAAAATAAAGCCCACCTGAAGCACCCACTGTTTAAAAGAAAATACTCACAGGGATGTTTCTCAGTTCCTGCGTTTCCGTTTTAGGTCGACCTTTCCTCTTCCCGTCTGCCTGTTCATCACACATTGAACCTGGAAAATCAGCACAAAAACATGATCTGAGTTAGAAGAACATGACTCACATCTAATATTCATAAAACGGAAATTCTAATGGCGCACGTGAAAAATATCAATTTCCCACAGTTTAATATGTGCCTTCTTCAAGCACATCATCATATTTGATACCAAAGTTTTTCCAACACTAAATTACTTAACATGCACACATATTAAAACTATAACTGTATTTGAATTGACCAAATATATTATTAGCATGCAGAACGTGAGTGCATAATATTTACTAAGTCAACATTTATCTGTATTTACATTATCACTGTTCATCTAGATTTTTTATCATCTAGATTTAAAATAACATTTATCAGTAAGCTACCTACATGTACATTGTAAATGGATTGTACTAATAGCACCTTTCTAGCCAAACAGGGTATTCAAAGTGCTTTACAACACAGTGTTGCAGAGTATTGGCCTTGAGAGGGTGACAGGGGGCAGCTTCTCATAAAGGAAAAAAAGTACAATTATTTTTGTGTTAATGTGTTATGATGGTGGTGTGGTTGGTTGTGTAAAAGTTCCGGGAACGTGATTCATTTAATTTTTAGTTGATGAGGCTGTCAGAGAAAACAGTGTGTGAGGGGTGGAGGTGGGATGCTTTTTACTTTTGAAAACTAGATCTTAGCTGATTCAGTCATTTAATTACCTATTCCAAGTTCTGCAGAAGCCTGATAATCAACCATTCATTCAAATCAGGTGTGTTGGAGCAGAGAAACGAGTAAGGGCTCCTGCATACTAATTAGCAAGATGGACTTAAGAGCAAGCAACCGTCCATATATTATTTTCATCTCCACAGTTAGCAAAAAAAAAAAAGTTTTTTCAGACACTGGATTGAAAAAAACAAACTACAGTGGTTACGCTATGCATGTGCGCACGCTTGTGTGTACATGTTTTTGCTTCATAGTGGGGACAATTATTGACCATTTCCCTGGTACTCACAGCCTGGTGAGGTTAGGGTTTGGGTCAGGTGTGTAGCCTACCTGTGAGGTTAGGTTTGGCTATAGAAATGACCAGGAAATGAATGGAAGCCAACGCAAAGTCCCCATAAGAATAGGACAGCAAACGCGCGTCTGTGTGTGCATGCTAGAGGTGTAGAGCGGAGCGCTGCTGGATTGGTTTATTACGAGACATGGAGACTTTTTGTTTCCCCCGACTGGTCACACCGGTGCGACTGGACATTTTTTTTAAGTCGCAATATTAGGAAATCAGGTCGCATTTGCGACCAAATTGGTCGCACTCTAGAGCCCTGAAATACCATAAAGACTGGACCAAACTGTAGGGCAAGTTTGAATTTTCTATTTTGTAGTTTTTCTGTGTAAACTCATTGTTTTCAGTGTGTAACACAAACAACAATATAAGACTAGTATAAATTTCAAGTAGAGCCCATGAACTCAGATAAAGTTTATCTCAAAGACTAGTTCTAAGTCACTGTTCTACCTTTCAATAAATATATAACAATTTGATGTTTTTATTAATCCTAAGTATTTAGAAAAATGCACTTCAAATGGTTGGAAAATGAATAGTTTTGAGTAGATTTTTTCCTAAATTTTCTGGGGGGAATGCACCTGGACCCTACTAGGATCCCACCCTAATACCTTTAGTTGTCCCTCATTGTCACCAGCAAATGTTGGCAGGTATGTAAAGTTTGTCAGAAATATGTTTTAGGATTTTTTTTGACGAGGTCTTTGCTTGTTAAACTGTAAATGCTTTTTATTTAGTTTTAATGCAAATACAAGACAAATTAAACATTGTTAATATCTGAATGGGCCTCATGGCACTTTAGATTCAACCAGTTGGGCTCTAAGGTCAAAAAGGTTAAGAACCCCTGCTATAGATCACATTCATACACACAACTGATTTACATAAGCACTGTGAACTTGTGAATTTGTAGGTAGAAATTGTATTTTTTCAGGGTATAAAGCTATTTAATTTGTTTTTTAAAAAGCTGAGAAACAAGCAAAAAATTACATTTATCTGCATGAGCAAAAACACAACTCTTGATTTGGCCAAACAGTGAGCCTAGTGTTTTAGAACTGCTTTATAAATGCTTATTAATGCTTTTTAAAGTTCTTATAAACTCATATATGACCTATTTACAAAGCCTTAATAAATCATCTAAATGTATACTTTTAATTTATTGTGGTGCCAAAAGCTAAATACACAGTGGTATAACAAAATTTAGTAAACAAAAAAATTACAAGGAGATTTCCCATATTATTACACACACATGTATGTAAAGACAAGGATTTATATGTCAAGGCTTTGGTTTGCATGTTCATGTATGGGTGTTTATGTGTGTGTAAATGAGATAGAGAAAGTGCTGTGGGCAAAGGATATAAATTACAAGCGCTTGTGTGAACCTCTGACACAGCAGACTGCAGACTGATTGCCTCAGCTCACTTTGTGCTTTCTGCTGCTCCCCTTTCTTCATCTCTCCTCCTGCTGCTCTCCTCCTTTCTCACCACCTGACTAACTTTCTCACTTTGCTCGCCTTTCCCTGCCCACACCCTCGATCGTCCTTCTCTGTGGTTCCACCGGCTCATTACTGCTCTCTTCTCGTCTTCAATTAAACCTCCACATTCCCTTTCTGCAATAAGTTGCTACTTCAGTGAGGAACGATGGAGAGCGTAGTGCTTAGAAGCGTATGCAGGTGGGAGAAGGTGAAAAAAGAGGATGAAGGAAGCAGAAGAGGTTCGGATGGAAAGAGTGAATTTCTGACCAAACGTAGTACTGAATAGCAATGCTACAGGTAAATCTGCAGGTTGATGTTGTCTTTACATATTTTCTGTACTCTACTACATTAATATGGCAAAAATAAACCCAGCAGCATCATCATGGGAGGCAGGATATAGAAATAATATAGACTTTATTTAATCATATCAAGATACAAAAATGTCAAAAGATTAGAGGTTAGACTTAATCCGCCTCACTTCAAGCTACTTCATAAAGTTTTGGAGGTGAAATGTTTTGGCTTTCTTATAAATTTGTTAAACTGCCTCATGTTGAGGAACGTGTGTCCAAGAACAGTCTTTTCTTAAAGTGACTGACAATCAGGGACAAAAGCACACAACCCTCAAGCTGAGCATTTGAAAAAAGAGCACTCTGTGTGTCTGCCAGGTTGGGTTATTTTTCATCAGACTTTATTCCCCCATCAGGAATATTATTCTCCGACCTCTGTTCATCAGACAGAAACAGATCAAGTCAGCAAATAAACAACCTCCAAGCCTTCCAGGATGTTAATGCAACACCTCAAAAGAAACTGATCACAACCTCAACTTTGCTGCCTTTCCTGATTTGTCTTTTTTATTCTCACCCAGAGGCACAGACACAAACACAGCCCAGATGTATTTGAATCTCCAGAGCCACAATAAGAAGTCAGAAATAAATAAGTCAAAACAACAGTAAGATGTAATAAGAAGAAGCACATTACTGGTTGCTTTTCCCAATTAATTCATGACCCAAGGTGTAAAAACACACACACATAAACCCACACGCTACTGACAAAACAAGTACACAAAACAATTACCAATGTGATGTCTGTGCATTGATATGAGTGCATTAATATTCTCCAGGCAACAGAGCATTTCTCTATTAGCTGGGTAGCAGCTGGAGAGGTGATGCAGCCGGCGAAGCTGCTCTTTTGGCAAGAATGAAGTTGAGCATGTATTCTAATTCCTGTCTCAAAAAATAAAGGCCTCGTAAAAAGCAGCGCAATTAATGAATTTTGCTCTTGGGAAAGATATGATCTGGTTGCTATGGGAATAAGATCAACTTGTCTTAGTTACCACTATCAGAGGTCTCTTTACTGGAAGCAACAACAAAAAAAGCCTACATTCAGTACAGAACAAAAAAAGTTCAAAAGAGAAAAATAAATCTATAAAATATGGAGTAAACTGTTCAAACATATTTCTTTGATTTGCTTGTGTTAAAATGTGCAGCTCTTAGCGAGTACATTCATTGTCTTGGTGCAAAACAAAGCAGGTCCATTGTATCTCAGTTCTCAGGCACAGGCCATGGGGATAAAACAGCTGTTCAGCTAATGTCAAAGTGTGACTCGCTCCCAGCTGTCTGTAACTGTTGCTCCACACTGTTTAACACTGAAAGTAGAAACAGAAGAGAAGACTTACTGTAGGACCCAGGAGTGCAGGCAGCTGTCTAATGATCTCAAACAACCTTTGAGTTCTCCTAGCTACGCCTGCAACTGCTCTCCCTTAGTGCAAGGGTTCACACATTACCCACAACCACACACACAAACATGCACAAACCAGTCATTTGTTTTCCTTGACAAACACTCTCACAGAAGCCTTTGTCTGTCTGCACAGTAGGTTTTAGATCTACTTTACATTAGAGAAACAATAAATGTAAACGGAGAACGTTCATAACTGGCCCAAAATAAGGAAATGGTTTCAAAACTTGTTGAATCTTACCAGACTAAAAAGAAGAAATGAAATACGGTTAGACTAAGTGCAGAACAGTAACACAGGCAGTATGTTCTTTACATTGTTTTAGCTTTATTTCATAGAATTCTCATTGTGTCACAGATTCTGTTAAGCAGAATGTTACTTTTCACCACTTCCTATATTCCCACATGCTATTTTTTAACACATACTCTCATTTCCTCCCTTCTCACTCTCTCTCTTTCATACTTTCACACACACATACACCTACACACAATGTGCAGTTCTTCCCTTCATATACGCACCCCCGTGTGAAGATGTCCCCATCTTCCCTCCTAGTCCGGCCTGAATCCAGACAGTGAGTAAGACACAGAAGCACCAGCAGACTTGCAACCCGAACACTGACTGACTGACTGACTGAAACAAAACCAGACTCTGTCAGTGAGTCTGGGCTCTGAGACTCCTGCTGTCTTTGTCTTACTGCCCTACCTCTCTTTTTCTGTCTGCCTCTCTCTAACTAGGGCTAATCATTTACACACGTAAGCAGGTTTCAACTTACAGCTCTATTTCTATATAATACAGTTTTGCTAATATGTGATAAAACGTTTTCAATCCATTCTGGCTGACTACAGCTGCTGTTAAATCAATTAGATTCTTCCTGAACTGTAGGAACCATCAGGTTTTACCTGTATTCAAAATAAATAAAATCTACAATGCTTTTTAAACATACCCATTTGAGAAAGAATAACTTAGTACATAAACTTAAATTTACTTTGTAAAAAATAAATAGATATGCATGCTTTTGGACTTTTGTTGATTTTTGACCATCAACAATAAATTTTAAGCCTTTATTCACTAAAATGTGTGCATCATAACTAAAGCAAAAAATAAGATACTGACTTTTTTTTTAAACTGAGCATAAAGCAGAAATATATATTTATTGTAATATAGATCTGGTGTCATCACATTGTTTGCCCAGCAGAGCAACGCCAACCATGGTGTTTACAATTCTCTCGGCACTTTAACAAATTAAGCTGCACACATGAAAGATTAGCAGACAGGGAACACGGCAAGTTGCTAACTGCTGTAGATGGTAATATAACACTGGAATAAACAATTATCTAACCCCATCATTTTTTCTTGTTAACTTAACTTACGTATGTGGGCAAAAGTGACAATGAAAAATGAGGATGGGGTAGAGCAGGGGATGTATGCGTTCAGTGTGTACTGCATCTAGGCTGAAAGACTAATGAGTACAGCAGTTCCCATACTTTAGTATTGATTTGTATTTATGTATTCCTGTACTGGTCACTATTACGTCATTATTTCTCACATTTTAATCAAATATGCTTACAATAGTGACAACGTGCAAAATGCAACACTAGGCATTTACAAACGTTTGGTTTGTATATCATCAACCAGGCTGAAAACATAATCCTTTTAGCTTTCTGACAAGTTGTAGTTTTCACGACATATCATCATGACAGGATGCCAAGAGAGATGATAGAAGGAACTGAAAACATCACTGTGTTTGACTCTCAACTTGTGTGAGTTTAACTAATGTAACACAACTACCACTTCAGTGGTTCTTAAACATTTTAGCTCCCAAACCAGAAAATAAAAGCTGCAGGCTGCTGAGTACTGTTCTTATCTCTTTGTAACATTTAGGGCTAAATGTGTCTCTGGCAATGATTTTTTTTAAGTTAATTTAATTTTTGTAAATCATCTTAAGACTCCCCACTTAGTGTTTCATAGCCCATAGTGGGGCCTTACCCCACATTTGGAAACCCATTGTCATTTATCTGAGAATACTTTCCGAATTAAACTATAAATGATTAAATAATTTATATAGTGACAGTATTAGCTTAAAAAGGTAATATTTGAAGCATTGAGACTGTGTTTTTGAATTTATTTAGGTGCACCAAAGGAACAGAAAAATATTTACACATTTCTCTATTCAAAGTGATCTATTTGTTCAGTGATCCATTTCTAAATTTATTTTTAAGTTTGCACATGTAGTAATAAACAGACTCCAAGTTGGAGAGCCTCTGACCATTAAAGTTTTAAAATTAGTAGCTAGCATGAGAAAGCCAATGTCCAAATGAAAAACTACTTTTATTGCTCTCAGTGGACTCACTTTGTGTAAAAGGCCAGAGCTCACCACAGAAAGCTGCAGCAGACTATCAGTTTAATACTACCACTAAACCACATGTAAAGCAGCCAGTCTTAAGACATCTGCTGTGTATCTGCAGTGAGTTTATAGCCTTCCACATCAACAGTATGGCTCATATTACTGACCTAATGTACTACCTGTTGCATATTTTGGCCATATATTGTGTTTATAAACTTCCAATCTTAACAGCTTCAGATGGCTGGCTACATATGTGCAGTTTCAGAGAGTTAACGATGATGAGAGAGTGAGGACTAAAATGACAAAAGAGCAAGCAAACGTTTTCAAATGTAAGATTGACTAAAGAAAAATACCACATATAAAGATTGTGTTGTTGTATTTCATGCAGATATACAAGCCACATGTGTTTATGCAACCGGCCATACAGTCCCGCACATGAAAGCCAGACACACATCGCTTGCTCCAGACTGTTTGCTGCTCCCTCCTTATGGAAAATGACTCACCAACTCAATCTCTCGCTACTCCCTCCATGCTCCTTTTCATCTGCTATCCTAAAGCCTGACAAATAAAAAGGTATGACAAAAGATCCAGTTCAGAAAGAGGCTGTAGCACCAGGCTGAGCAAAGAAGCAGAATTCAATTTCAAATCAAATCATTCTGCCATCGATATTTGATGAGGAAAAGAAAAGGAAGATGGCAAAAAAAGTGAATTTGAGTCACTGTTGCTGATGGGATTGCATGAGAAGTCAAACAAGAGAGAGATGAGTAGTTGGAGGGAGGAATACGTTGGAAAAAAATGACAATCACGCATGGAGATTAGGACACCTAATAAGTGAGAGGAGGTGTGATTAAACTGGGGGTTGAAAACTGGAGAGATGCAAATATGCAGGTTCAGCAGATGGCAGCTGTGGGGCAGAAATAAGGGTCCTGCAATAAGTGTAGACTTGTTTCAGAAGACAAAAGCTCACTTGAACATACAAAGAGACACACAGGCCAATTTTAAAGTACCACAAATGATAATAAAAGTTAGGTCTTTTATACACTTGCTATGGTTTAGCATCTTTGTGACAGTCAGGTAAATCAGATGTGGACACAATATATAACCTAACCCAACCTTTACCAGAGACAAACAAGACAAACAACCACTCACACTCTCACCCTAACCTAGGGACAATTAAGAGTTACCAGTTAACATAGCATGCATGTTTTTGGTTTGTGAGAGGAAACAGGTGTACCTAGAGAAAATGCACATGTGCAAGGGAAAACATAAAAAACTACATCCAAAAAGACCCCAGGCCAGGAGGCGAGCCTGCAACCTTCTCAATGAAAGCGAAAGGCCACAAATCTAACCACTGCGCCACCATCACATTATCACATTAGTTTGAGCTCAACATTTTGTTAGCCTCATAGCATAATTGCCTAAGACATATTTGGTCACAAATGACTTAGGCCTATATGCTATGTGGCCAATGATTTGTAAATTTAACTAAGCAAGAGACATTTTTGTGTTGGCTAACATATATTAACTGTGGCAACCATCTTGAGTTGGGTGATAAAATTAACTGTTTTCAGAGGTGAAGTGTCTGCTTCTGTTACCCGAGTGAATAAACAAGTTGGTCATTATCCCTGAGAGGCTTATAAAACTAGTCTGACAGGATCAGCTTGTGGTAGCAACTGATAGCTAATCCTGAGTGGGTAGCACAAACAGTCAGAACACAGACATTTAGCTAAAATCATATGTAGTTGCAAAGCAGATGAAAATAATTACACCCATGTCTGTCTGTATATAAGAAAAATAACTAAATACATAAATTTAATAATAAACCAAAAAGCCTCATGTTCCTTGACTGATTAAATACATTTTGATATCCCAGTATTTTGACTACTGATTTTAATAGGAAACCACTACCCGGTAAATAAGAGAAAATATATTTTTTTAGGTTATAGCTTAAAAAGTGATAGAAAAGGGATTGGACCTAAGCAGCCTAATAGCACTTGAAAATTACTGTACAAGAACAATAAAACACTCATTATTTATTATATTATATATATATAAATAATATATGAGTGTTTTATTGGTCTTGCACAGTGAATTTATGTATATATACATACACACACACACACACACACATATTGTTTACATGGCAATGGATAAAGTGACAAAGAAATTGCTTCATCATTGTAACTAAAAAAGTTATTCTCATATTTGTACTGCAGATGTGAAACTTTGCTGACATGTTTCGGTAGGGTTTGTATGTGAGAATTCAAATGTCTGAAATGAGTGGTGTAGACTTCTTTTAGTGATTACCAAACCAGTCAGTTAGACCCCTTTTTTTCCTAGTTTACCTGTAAGCCACATATAGAAAACTGTTCATCTCAGTAGTCCACCTCCATCAAGTACTGGCCACTTCATGCACATAACTATAGGTCCAATTAAACTTTCAAACTTCGTCTTTTTTCAAACTGCATCTAAACAACAAAAGTACAATAATGTAAAAATAACATAAAAAATAAAAATTGGTGGAAAAACAAATGTATGTAGCAAAATCCAAGCTAAATAAGCAATACAAGTAATTCAAAAAAGTGTGAAGTCCACCTCTCTCTATCTCAATACGCCACATAATAACAATGAAAGACAAACACACACACAGGTGGGTGATAAATATCAGCATTAAGACCCTCTGCTAGTTTATGTGGAGAAGCATTTCCAGTGCTGCTTTTTTTCTGCTGCGAGCACAAAGCTTTTTAGCACACCGATGTGAGCAATAAAGATCAGAATACAGATGCATTCTAAATTTAGTGGTGGTGATTTGACCAAGTAGAAGAGACAGCAGACTTGACAACAATCTGTTCAGAGAGTAGCAGAAAAGAGAAGGATCAACATGGCAGCTGCCATCGATACAAATGAGGCAAAAAGATTTGCATCTACTTTCGATATATTCTTTATATTGAGACAGACAATATTGCGCAATTGTTGTTTAAAGATGAGATGGATAAAAACAAAAACATTCACTAAGTCTCCACTCGGTCATACTAGCATTTTTGTTTGAAGAAATGGGCAAAAGATCTGCCTTTGCATAAAAGATTTTACACAGCAGCTTTCATTTTATTGAATTAAGAAAATTCCATCAGGTTTAAACAAGATATCAACTAAGAAATTTTTACATCATTGCAAGAAGAAATAAAAACACTAAGAGACAAAGTCATCCTTCAAAACCACATCCTCTTTTGAGATGTGTGTGGTGTGGCAAAAAACAAAGTTCAACCACAACATCTTAGGAAAGCACACAACTCAGTTTTCAGGTATGTTTTAAATCATAAAGGATTAAGAAAAACCACAAAGATAAAATAGGGCTAAGCAATCAAGTGTCATTCCAAGCATTACACTGCAATGTTTTATCAGAAACAATTATCAACAATTGATAAAAAATTAAGATGTAACAACACAAACTTTCATTGGGCAGGAAATGAAAAGCACACATCTGGGAGGATATATACTAAAATACAGTATTGGAAAATGAACCCTGGATGTAATAAACCTGAACAGAAAGCTGAAAAACCTTTAAAAGGAAGCCTTAGATATTTGCGCCTTTCAACTTTTTGAAAAAGAAAAACGTCCTTTTTACGCTGCCTCTGATCACTCCGACTCCAGATGCAGTGCAGTGCTGCATCAGTGAGATCAAACACAACTAGATAGCATCAATGAATCAGGTGAGTAACAACAGTGCTGTTGATAAGAGCAATGTGTTGCACATGCTCCCATCACAAATGCACACAAACTCAGCTCTGTGACTACCTCTGCTGCTAGTACTGAGGTATGTCACTAAAAAAACAGCTTTAATTCCCCTGTTCCAGTTCTGAGCTTTGACGCAGGATGTCAATGACATAGAACACAAAAAATACACACAAAGCTTTATGAAAACATGAAGCTTGAAACTTGTTTTAAAAGAGATACAGATGCCTCTGAGGTTTATAGAAGAGAATATAGAAAGTTGTATGGAAATTGTTTGCATGTACAATGAATGTTTTGATAAGAACGTTGGGCTGAAAGTCTAGTCAGTCAAAGAATACTTTTTTAAATTTCTAGATTAACCTAAATGCATCACGTCTCACTTTTGTGTGGTCAAAGGGGAATACAAAAACTACATATAGGATTTTTTTTACTAATAAAAACTTTTAAAAATGTCTGTGTTCACTACCTTTTTAGTTTACATCTAAATATATTTATTTTGCTGCACAACAACGTGCAAGTGCAAATCTTTCCACAAACATTGACAGGAGATTATTAAAAAATCCTAGTGGTTTTGAATCAAATTTGCAACATTCAAAACGTTAACAGCTAAACTTTCTTAGAAGGCAAAAAACCTCAAGGAATACATGAGATAAGAGAATATTTCCAACCACTCAAGACAATTTTTCAACTTCAACATGTGAAATGTAGATCGTTATCTTATGCAATAAACTTGAGCAGGAGGTTATCCTTAAAACACACACACACAAATTAGACTCACTGTACAAACATTAATATGCTGACCGAACGAGTATCCTTTACAAAATTTACATGTTAGTCAAAGCAAATCAACCATGGAAAAAGAAAGTGAAACATAATCAGAAACAGTTAAGTCTAATGTTACCCTAAAAAGTCCCATAAAGACCAATTTATCTTCTGTAAAATCATTGCTTAGAGACACACACACACACACACAATCATCAGTTGTATTTACTCAATAAGCTCAAAAGTATTTCTTTAACCTCTTTCTTCCAGAAAATGGATAGAAACGACCATCATAATGAGACTTTGAGAGACTGCATGGAAAAAAGCTGATAATAAGCTGATAGACCTTTGTTGTCTTCAACTAAAACAAAGGCTTCTAGAGCAAAGCAGAACAATAGTGGTTTGCATTTAGAGATCAGATAATATTCTGAACACACACAAACACATGCAGAAACCCAAATGGGCATAACAACAGCCTGAAGGGCTGAATAACACAGCAAAAAGAAACAAACAAAGTTTCCCAGTACCTTCGTCTTAAGTGTCACAGAATAAGAGGGTATTTTGTTACAAAAAAAACAACTGGGTTATGTTAGAGCAGACTTAGCTTTCCAAGCCAAAGTCATAATAATCTGCTGGTCACTGAATTGAAAAATCATTCCCAAGTCCTGCTTTCTCTTTCCAAAATATTCCATCTCCATCCAGATGGCTTGATGTTTCACTCATGTCAGTGCTTGGCAATACTTGTTTGGTTTTCTCACTGCAAGGCAGTTTCAGGAAAGAAAAAAAAGTTGTAGTTTCCAGGCCCCTCAGTGGTTGGAGGGGTAGAATTACAGGCTGGGACCATTGATTCTTCATGAAATTCTTAACAGTCAAAAAAAAAAAAAGGTACAGGGACCCTTATGGTATGGTAATCAAAATTGTGGGGAACAACACTGACATTGAGAACTGTTAGCTTAAACCAGGCATGTCCAACTCCGGTCCTCAAGGGCCGGTCTCCTGCAAGTTTTAGATTTGTCCCTGCTTCAACACA
>JARVJO010000024.1:11202447-11217721 GCA_031762555.1 Cynodonichthys magdalenae
TCAGCTGTGTTGAACCAGTGCAGCACCTAAAACATGCAGGACACCGGCCCTTGAGGACCGACTTTGGACACCACTGGCTTAAACTGTCAAAGCTTCAGTCAACGCTAAAGGAAGACTAAGATATATGTGTAAAAATACAAATATAGTCATATTATATGTGTCAGTATGTCGGGCTGCATGCAGAGAGTCACTATTCTTTATATTGCATCACCACATGGAATTCATCTTGGCATCAAACACAAGTTATACCAACAAACGCTTGAGTCACTGAGTTCATTTAGACAAGAGTAGCAGCTCTTCACTCACTGTGTAAGTTGTTGTTTTCAGGGCCTGGAGAAGCTCTAACAAACTCTTGGGGATGTCCAAGCTTCAGGGTTTGGCTCCTTGGCAGCCCCGATGAGGACAGCTTCCCAAGCCTGGGACCACTGGGGGTATCCATGCCTGCAGAGGCAGATGAACGGGTACAAACAGACAAGAGTCGTGAATAGCTAAAGACAATATAGGGATGCGTTCTGCCGCTCATTAATCTGCTTCTATTGTTTGTCAGAACATTATTAGCGCACCATTACATCAATAGCCTGTAATGATGAAGTCGCCCTGTTCTTTAATGCAGTGCCTTCGTGCTGGCCATTGGTGCTGTTGGACTCAAGGTTATCTGAGAGGAGGTACACACATCATCTGCAGAGGTAATGAGGGTGTGACCTTCCATGTTTCATTCCAAAATCAATACTCTCACCCACACGCTAACTTCATGCTCTGCCCATTAGACAAAAGGTGAGTTAAAAAGAGGACATGGATAGAAATGGTCTTTTCTGAGCAGCTTTGCTCGATGCATCTCTTTATTGGGTCACTTGGTCAACAGTGGAAGTTCTGCTTTAAAATGAATGCTTGTTCTAATTTCCTGACAGCAAACACAAACCATGTCATAGTCCTTGAATTCCAAAAAGACTGTACTGTTGTAAATGTCATGCCTAGTGTATTTGTGAAAATTAGGCTCACTGTTCTAAAACATCCTTCCCCATCAGCAAACAACAGTGTGATGAATGGAAGGCTGACAATAGCTAATTACTCTAAGTGGTAGCGATTACACTCCAACATGCTTTCTCTTAGCACACATTCGTGTTGCGTTCATAAATTACAAGTGCACACAAAGGGTCTCTGAGTGAGAGCCAATCAGTTTCCATTTTCATGTCTTGGCCTTCCCTATACGGTGCAACAATGGCTGATCTGTTCCACAGATAATTTCCTTTAAGTTTGTTTTGAGGGTCTTCATGAATTTCACAGTAAAATGCAGAGTTTAGCTGCAGGATGCAAGCTGCTGAAATGCACATAAACACAAACAGGAAATCTCACTTACACAGAAACACTTGTATTGCTATGACTGTAAAAAGAAGTGTGACGATTACAAATGAAAACCGTTTCAGAAAAAAAAACAGATGTGGTTAGAAACAAACAACTGAGTAATGTGATTTTATCATTGCAAAAACAAACATAAACAGAAGTGTGAGTTGGCATTTAAAGTGGAAAATGTATTACCTTGCTATTATTTTTAAATTATTTCCTTACAAAAGTCTAAAAGTGCGTACTTTAGGCAAAGTTATAGAAGTGGCCTACTTAAAAAGTACTAATTGCAAAGTCATGAAGACAAGTAAAAAAACTCAAAACGTAATAAACAAGGCGAAAGAAAATCAATGATTAATGTATTCCTAAAAAACAACATTTTATTAAAGTTTGTGAGCAGCTGCCAACTACAACATGTGTTTGTTTACCTACGGAAAGAGCGGAAGTATCTGGGAAAAAAATAATCTACAATGGTGACTTCCATGAAAAAGCTATTTTGGATGTTGAAGTCTAACAATTTTGATATTTGTACATTTAAGTCAAAGCTTGTTGATGATGTTTAACTCACTAGTTTAGTAAAAGTTTGCACAAGTGTTTTTGTTTTCATACTATGCAATGAGTAACTTTAAGCTAATAAAACTATATTTAAATTCAATTAAATTTTATTCATCTCACAAGGAAATTAGATGTTGTAGTAACTGATTTGACTAAACATACTATGAAGTTCACTTAAACAGGTGATTTTAAACATTTGACTCAGATTCCAGCAATCAAAAGCCCCAAATCGGTTTTACAGCATTCATTAAAAGTTAAGTAGGCATTTATTAAAAACAATTTTTTACATTCTGAGCAACTTTCGTGACAATCTGATGAACCACAAGCCCCAGAAACAACATCTGATTGGGTCATCTGCATCTTTTTTTAATCCGCTAAAAGTGGCACAACTTCCTATTTCTTAACGAGCTTTAACAAAGTTATTATTAAGCTATTTTTTTCAGCTGCATAAAAAAGAGCTTTAATATAATTTGGGAACTTTTAATTATTTTTTGTCGTACACCTAATTAATGTGCAATAAAATACCACACACTAGCAGTTTTCTTTAACTGCAGACAGGCTTTGTTTTAACTTGCTGTCAAATAGACTGGGTGAGTTAAAAGTTAGGTATTTCTCTTCAAGATGGAACGGAGTAGAAAAATAAAAATGGGGAAATTAGGGAAAATTTATCCTTGAGTTATAAAATTATAGCTCTGCATTAAGTAATAATTCTACAATTATAAGACAAGCTTTATGATGCATCACACAATCTGTTGACAAACCTGGAAACAAGTGTTTACTCTGCACGTGGCACAAAGCCATGCTGTTTGTCAACCACAACATTACATTTTTATGCTTTAATAAAAATAAAGACATTATTTCCCCCCTGGCCCCGGCCACACCTACCTGAGCTGTGGGGGCAGTCACTCAGCAGTGTGAGCCGGGTGGCCCCGGGTCACCCACGGTGAGGGAGGAGGAGGAAGAGGGTCAGGAGACAGGCACCGGGGTAGGCGTTTTTCCACCAATGTTATGTTACATGGCAATCACACCTGCTGTACGTCAACGGCCGGTCAGACTCAGGCTGGGGGGCCTAAAAGGAAGCGGACAGTCGTTTAGGTGTCCCCCTGTCTCTCTCTAACCCCCGCATGCGACGACCAGGTTGACGGAAAAAAATAGCAGAGAAATCACAATTTCTGTCGGTACACGAAAAAGAAAACACAGGACAGTTTCACCTTATTTCCAGTTTTCGAACGCCGTTCTCCCCTCCTCCTTTCCTGCATTAATATGTATACCACGAGGTACTTCTCCAACCTCCGTCTTCTCCTTTAGACACTCCGGGGAGAAAAAAAAAGACAGCCAGGATAAGACGGGCAGGTCCCCGACGGAAAAAATAGAATACGGAATAGTTTATACAAGCAGTGAAGCAAAATGGCGACTTTATTACGAAGGAGGAGTGGGGAAAAATCCTCGCGCTGGCAGAAGCGAAAGGGAGGCACAAAAATATTTTTAGTGCAGTAATTTCGACGGCTTCGACACAGTCGGTTAGAGTAAAAGCAAACGAAGCGATGGAAAACCGCCAGAGTCACCGAGTCTCGCTTGGTTGTTGTTTTATTTTTAATTTTTTGCTACAGTCCTCGGTTCCTTACCTCGGGATTATTTCGTCTTTTTTCGGGTTTTATCTCGACGACCGTGCACAGTATTACAGTAATGTGTGTTGGGTCACGCGCTGTATCCACTCCACCTTTGACAGTTGCAGCCCAGCAGCGGAGTCTTCAAGCAACTTGCAAACTCTCGCGTTATTATTATCTATTTGGAGCTGAATAATAGTGGGGTTTACTGGCTAATAAACTCGCTGCTCTCTTTCCGACGTAACGCCGTTCGTGCCTGACGAAAAAAAAAGAAAAAACAGAAAGGGGGTCAGGGCTTAAATTCCTCATATCAACCCTCATTAGTTGATTTTTTTTTCAATCGAGCTGCAGCTAAAATGAATTACCTGTGCGCACAGTAAATTGCAGACAGGTTGTGTGTAATTTAACCATTTAACAAATCATGATAACTCTAAAAATAGAAGAAACAAAAAACATCAATAATTTACTATTAAACGATGTCGTTGTATTCCACATGCACGACTCCTAAATGGTTACAGTTTCTCACAGAAGTCAAGGTCAAAGTTCACCCATAAGCTATTAATCCAATATATGTGTCAGCATCAGCTGGCAGCTGATGGGCCAACAGACAATACTTGGTGTTCTGTAAGCTTTCATCAGGCCTTATGCACATGCTGGCACTTCCCCAGTTTCACCCAGCCAATAATAAGTCTTTCACATATGCTGTAAGCCTACATTTTCTTCTCATATCACAGCTCACCAAATGAATCATTCATGGAATCAACGCCACCTCACTCTGTTACAGCTAAACAACAGAGGGACTCTCATATTATAGTCTTCCGATTGGTGCCAGTCTAAATGGCCCGATATTTCCTATTAGTGGGAATTTATCTGAAACCATGATGTAATTATGTATCAGATTTGCTTTTTAAGTGTTACCTGAGGAGGGCAGTAGAGCATCATCTGCTCATGTCGCTGTCTGAAATCAAATGTAAGAGGTTTATGTTTTCCTGATGCAGTTGAGAAAAAGGGGAGCTGCAGTTATCTGTCAGAAAACTTTACTATATTATTTATTTTTAAATGGAATTTTATAAGACAAATGAGAGAGCAAATCAGGAATAACCACATTTTTTACATGGCACATATGTTTGCAAACACTGATTACAAACTATTAGTTTTAATAAATTATATAGCAACAATTAAATGATAAAAATTGTTTTTTGACTGCAACAACAAAAGACTACAGTCATAGTTTTCATATGTTGACCACAAGAGGGCAGTGTAGGTCTACAATTTCTCTGGAGCTGCTGTTGAAATGTTTGCAAAGAGGTCCCTGGAGCATCTCTGGTTGTGTCATGGGTTTGTACAAGTTTTGTGTATCTCAGATTTGTTTGTTAGGATTTGAGGTTTTGTAATTCTGATTCTGAGCCTGTCAATGTGTGTGAATGAGAGGGAGGTAGTTGGAACAAGGAGGCTACAAGGAGGTACATAGGGTTGGCTGTCCTTGGGGAAAAAAGTGGTAAAGAGGTGAAGAAGAATCCAGTCAGGATGTAGTGGATGGAGAAAAGTTTCAGGAGGGATTTGTGATAAAAAAGGTGTCAGCAAAGGTCAAAGGAGAGATTTACAGAAAAATAGTGAGACCAGTTATGTCAGGGATGTCAAGGCCAAAATTTAAAACCTGGTCCAAGCCAAGGCCCGATTCTGTCAATATTTATTAACAGAAATGTTATACAACAAATTAATCTCATAGAAATGCAAACTACCTTTTACAAATAGCATTTAGAACATACAAAACGTAATGGATTTAGAAAAAAATGTTAAAATTAGAAAGACTAATTTTTAGTATTCATTTCTCATGTCATACTTTTTATCAACAACTTTTTTATTTATTACACCTTAAAGATACATTTTGTCTCAATCCAGCAAATCAGGTAAGAAGAAAAAACCTCACTAAACCTCATTAAAATTCCAATTATTTGACTTTAAAATAAGAATAAAATACAGCCAAAGATAATTTAAGTCAATCCTCAGTTGCTTTTTCCACACCAAAAACATGAAGATTAATGAAAAATGTAAACATTTTTGTCTTGGCTTAAAAGTTGGCCAACTGTCATGAATGTTGAATGTTACGTTAATGTTATTTCTTATTTTTATTTATTGCCTTTGATCTGTTTTTATGATTTTATCTCTTGCCTTTTATGATTTTATTCCTTGCTACTGTTCAGCGCTTTATAAATAAAGTTATTATTATTATTAAAAGAATGCACAGTGACAAAAAGAAAAAAAAAACTAGTTCATGTTTAAATATCACCTTTTGGGTCTGTTAAAATGTTAACAAGGGCCATCTGGCCCAGGGGCCTTGAGTTTGACATGTGAGCTGTGTTGTATGGTTTGGAGACAGCGGCTTTGACAAACAGACAGGAGACAGAACTGGAAGTGGCACAGCTGAAGATGGTGAGGTTCTCCATGGGAGACGCAGTACAGCACAGGTTGAACTACTGGGAGATAAAGTTAGAGACCAGACTGAGATGGTTTGGACATGTCCAAAAGAGGACTAGTGGTTCATTGAAGAATGTTAGAGATGCCGCTGCCAGGAAAAAGACAATAAAAAAGGCCAAAGAGGAGATAGTGACTCACTGTGGTGACCCCTGGAGAGGGAACAGCCAAAAGAAGAGGAATTCAGAGTTTGAACAGGTGACCGACAAGTGTCAAAGTATTTCTAACAAATAAAGTTTAATTTGTTTTCTTTTGATTTTGCACTGATAAATATTTCACAAAAGGCATCGTTTGACTTGTTTTTAATCAGTCCAACTGTGACAGTGTTTTATGTTCCCATTCCATTCCTGCTCAGTTAGCAGAAGGTTGGTTTAAAAGGAAAAAAAAAGAATTACTCAGTTGAAGATGTCTGCTCACTGAAAAGCTCAGAGGAATAACTTGTTTTCTCTTAACCTTTGCAGACAAAGTTCAACCCCCCCCCCCTCCACCACACACACACAGAGCAGCTTCATTGTAGTAGTTGTTAGTGTCCTAGACAGGAGCTGAGATCAAGCTGATAAGACAAACAATTAAAAAACTTTAAATCAAGTTCTACAAAACTAAGACTCAGCATTGGGGAAGTATTTTATCCATAACACAGCTTCAAAAGGTAACTGCACATTTCCAATTACAAACACAGAGCAGGAAAAAAAGGCAATAATTTGTTTGTACTCCCCAGTTAACTAAAGCACCCACCTGCTCCACATATTTATTCCATGGCGAGGTTGAGGAGGTCACTGTTCACTGAATCTGTTCCTCAAACGTGAGCTTTGTTACTGACGTGAGATGCTTCATGCGTCTCAGTTACATCTAATTTAGTGTAGAAGAACAACACTATTTTACATTCAGAGCTGAACTTGTGACTCACAGATTCCTAATGCTATTTCATAGCAGAATGAAATTTGCATTTTACATTATTAAACACTATGTCAAATTTTTTTTTTTGTAATTTCAAATAGTAACTTTAGAAAGTCTGTATCTATTGAAGAAAAATTTCAAACCTGTGTTCTGAACTTTGTTGGTATAATACAATAAAGAATTAACTTTGTTTTTAGTTTTCCCTTTGTTCATTCCATACTGAAGCTAAAAAAAGGACATGCTTAGAAATTTATTTTCATTGCATTTTCTTAAGATAAGCTATTTATCTCATCCCTTTGAACCCACAAACATCTGAAGCATACAAATCCTATTTTTCTTAAGAAAATAAAAGCTTGTTTTCTTTAAAATAATGAAATACTCATGATCAGATGGTGACCTTGAGAACAACATAAAAATTATAGCAGCTGTACTTGGCTTTAGTAATGCTGTAATTCTAAATGTTTGTTTTCAAGCAGCAAATCTATCAACATTTTTGTGTCTCCTGTCCTTAATACATATAAAACATTTAAAAACAGGCCTTTTATACATATGAGGTATATGAAGATCTAGACTGGCGAGACTGTGGCAATAAATTCACAGGATCACTTCTCAGGCTGGGATCTTTATGGAGATTACATGTTTTCCCCGTGCAAGACACCCTAACCCAAGGCCGATCCTAACAAATTTGGCACCCTAGGCAAGATTTCAGGTTGTGCAATTTTCTAAATCTCACTGCCAATTTACATACATTCACATACCAAATTAGTTTTGTCTTTGATATTTTTTTAATCTTTAGAAACCAGGCTGTCCAATCAAAATAATCTTTTTGAAACAATACTATAAGTCTATCTCATACCTGCCAACATTTGTTGACAGCAATGAGAAACACCTGTTGATGTTAATGAGCAGCTGTGGAGTGAAGCAGCTCTAGGAGGGTCAAGAGGTATACTTTCCTAGAAAATTTAGTAAAAGATCAAAACTCTGCAATTTCCAGTCATTTGAAAAACATTTTCCTAAAATCTTGGGATTAATAAAACACAAAATTAGTATTTTATGAAGGTAGAGTCACTGAAAACCAGACTTTAACCTGAACTTTATCTGAAATCCTAACTGAAGAAGTATGAACTTGAGTAACCAGTGATTATTTTCAACTATACTCTCATAAAAAGTTATAAAATTATTATTTTTGTTCCCTCACCACCTATGCCAGGGGCCAAACCCTAACCCAGCAACACATGAGAGACTCAGAAGAAAAAACAGGTAAAGAAAATGAATGGATGGATAGAAGATCAAGATGAACTACATCATCTGATTAGTTTTATTCAAAAACGACACTTTCCATTATGTTCCTCATATGCTGTACATATATTGAATCTGTAAAGTGAATAAACATTTTTTATTTAACTTTTCTTACATTTCAAACAGTTCAGCCACGATCAGTCCAAGTAAATCAAAAGTGATGATATTTACAGTACATCAAATAATCTAAAAATACCACAGTGTGTTTTCTTATCTGAACAGTCAGCAGCTCACACACCATCCAACGACTCCTCATCAGACGATTGACAGAAGAAGGCTGGATGAGCAGGTGTTGTTTACAGGATGTTTTTTTGTTTGTCATTATTTTATTTATGCCACACGAACATCATCATCATCCACACAATAGCTGTTTGTTGCTGCCTCGAGGTTACATCCAAGATTCTGGTGTCATCCACTTTGGGAGTCTTTGCATCTGGTTTGCTGTCACAGTTTGCTGTTGTAATTTATGAGCACTGAGAACTTCAGTGTCACATCAGGATACAGGAAGAGGACAGAATACAACAGAGGCATGTCCTTTCCTCTAGTGTCGGTGAGAGACAGATGGCACAGACTTTAAAATGCACATTACATCTTGTCTCTTTACAAACACCTTCCAATCCCACATACAATATCCTTTACCAATGCCCTGTTCAAATTATTGCTTAATCAGGCATAAACAGCCAGTGAGTATCATTTTAACTCTACGAAATTTCATAATTTTCCACCAATAAACACTAAAGATACACAGATTAAAGTCTATGTTATATGTTACTCTACCACACACGTTTATATATAAAGGTCTAATTTCTCACTGGTATAATAGAGATTATTCACAATACAAAAAGTTTTATTGTGGCGTTGACATTCAACTTAAACTCTTATGAAATGAAACTCTCCCAAATCTGAAAGAATTATCCACATCACTGTGTGTAAAGGCTCCATCCACATTAGAGTGGTGGATCTTTCATCGCATCAATATGTTTGCGAAGGTATCCCCGCTTTGAACAGGGGGCTTTGTCTCCGTCTCTGTGCCCGTAAACCTGATTGGCCGTGTTTGAATGAGAATCCTCCAGACCAGTTGGCATGCAGTCTGTAGGCCTCTTCTCCTTTCACTCGTTGGTTCTCCGCTCACATATCTGAAGATAGCAGCTCTTCTGCGGCTCCTAGAGACGTATTGTGACAGGGGACGAGGGGAAGGGGCCGCCAAACAGATCCAGGGATGAGCTAGGAGAAATTTCCAAAGGAGGCTGTGGAGAGAAGAGAGAAGAAAAAGAGAAAGGCAAGATCAGGATTCACACAGAAACAAAAAGGAGAGGTAGAAAAAAAAAATCATGCAACGCCCCAAATATCTGAACGTTGACAAAACCTGTTCCGTAAGAGTCATCATTTAGATTTAAATACCTCATGAATAAACAAAAATATTAATTGTGCCTGTGTCTGTCTTCATTTCTTTGTAGCATTAGCAAAACATCTGATGAATCAGAATAGGGCTACACGATATATCGTTTGAGCATCGTCATCGGGATGTACGTGTGTGCAATAGTCACATGGCAGGTCCAGCGATTTAGGAGGCAAAACTACTAAACTACTAAACGGCTTTTATTTTCAGGAGAAGTGTTGTCAATGAATTCTCAAGCTGTGGAGGAAGACGACTAGGGTCTTGACGAAAACAACTTGTGAGATCCTTAACAGTGACTAAAACACCATGGTTAAGAAAATACATACAATAAAAGAACAGGTATTGGTCAAAGTATAGGCATTGATCAAAGGTCTTACTGACTATCTTTTAAGATTGAAATGAAGAATCTAAAAGTGACAGTTTCAGATCCGTCTGTATGGTATGTCTCAGATCAACTCATTTTGAGGCTGTCTCTTTAAATTAAAATGAGGCGCTTCACACTCCACCCTCCTCCATCTTCCAGACCGGTCCATTCTAGTTTGATAAAGGGATTTACAACTATATAGTGGGGCAGAAACTTTTTATATACAAATTGATTAAAATGTGTCAACGATGTAAGACTTGTCAATAGGAGAATTAAGAAGACAGACCTTATTTGGTAATCTCAAATACTGTGATGTAATATTTTAGAAAACATCATATGGCCCTTTTCCACTAGGGCTTCTACAGCACAGTACGACTTAGCTGAACTCTGTTCAACACGGTTTGGGTGGTTTTCCAGTAACAGCTTTAGTAGGTGGCTTCATCGTACAGTCCCAGAATCTGAAAATTGCCACCACACGTATTGCCACCATTAAACAGAGTTGAAGAAGAGGACTCTGAAAAGATATGCAACACAACAATGGAGGACATGGTATTGTTGTTATTGCAAACGGCTGATCGGGTTTTTGTGAGTGTAGCTGTTGTGATGCAACCAGTGACTCCACCCCCTAACCAATCAGTGACTGACAGTCTTGACGTCATGTTTTTATGCCGGCACAGTACACTTGAAACCACAGCAAAGTGCATTCTGAAAAAGAGGCTGGTTCCACAAATCCTTGCTAATGAAAAAGCCTTGGAACCGTAGAGAGCCAAGTTGAACCGTGCTCTAGAGGCGCTAGTGGCAAAGGGGCAACAGAAAGTAGAGAAAACTGAACGTGTTGGAATGACCCAAACTAAAAATAAAGATATCCATGCAGAAACGAAAGAAACTAAGTTCAAATTTTCTGCACTCCTAGATACTCCAGGTACACAACAAACTGCATTTAAAGGGCTAAAATAAATGGATTTCGAAAAATATGTCCCCTTTCAAACCAAGTGTAAAAGATGGAGGGTGGTATGCATTCTTTCAAAGAATGCTAGACCTCATTGCAAATTTTTTAAACGAGGTTTTGATCTTCGGACTCAAAGGTGTGGTAGAATAAAAAAGGATGGTGTTAACAAGCAGAGTTTGTTCTAAAAGGAAAAAAGACATATTTCTTTCATTCTTTGTCATTTATATCCAGTCTCATTCATATTCTAATTCACATCTACAGCTCTGCTCGACTGAAGCTCTGAGAGGACCGCCAGCATCTCACAAGAGTTTCAGAGCTAAAAGGTTACAGAGACAGTCTCCCACTGCAATCAAAGCACCACATGCCTCTCTTCCTGTAGGATATCACTGAAATTCATATTTCAACATCATTAGTTTGTCCTGATTAGCTGAGATTTTTCTTTTTTTTTTTTGCACATGACAGATGGTTTTACGTGAAGACACAAGACTGACTTTGATGAAAATTTGATATGTTGATGTGGAAAAAGGTGCTGACAGTTTGGTACAAAGATAAACCAGCAACAGAAGCAGACAGGAAGGCAGCTTTCTTGCTTTGCTCTGATCTGAACCCTCTCTCCCAAAACTTTCCAGATGTTACAATTCTTGAACGGTTCTTCCTTCCCTCTGAGAGCTGTAGCTCTGGGCTACGGAAGACTTCAACCTTACCCATCATCGACTGACTGAAATAAAAGAGCCTAGCTCTCTGAAACACAGCATCTAAAAATAAAAACAATGCTTAGGCATGAAAAAAGGCAAAGGCTTTCCACATCCATGACAAGGTTATCTACAAGAAAAGATAAAGATAACCCTCCTGCAGTATTAGTTGGGTGTATATATAGGCTTTGCGTTCAACTTTCAGGCTTTGATGAAAACTCACTCTTTCAAATGTTAGTCACTATATCTTGAAATTCAAAGGAGTTGTACAAAGTTTGCTGTAAAAGTTATATTTTATGAGTGACAGGGCAGTCTGATTTATAAACCAAAGATGAATACCTTTAAAATATATGAAAATAGCTATAAACGCACAAACATTTTATTAAAAACTTGAATTCATTATGACCAGAGTCACCATGATCAAGAAAGTAAAAACAAAAAGATCTTTAATAATCAAAAAACCTTAGAAACATTTATTTGCTTTTTATTTTTTAAAGGTGCCAATGCATAAGCACTAAGGTACCCTCGCTTTTATTATTCCATTTCCATCCCAATTCTTAATACACAGCTCCTCCTGCAACTTTGGAAAAGCCATCCAAAAATACATATCAAAACCTGCAGCTTATTTGTGAACACAGTGAAGTCACGATTTTCGCCGGGGTTACGTTCTTAGTGCATCCACAAATGCGAATATTGGATGTGGTCCAGAAAAGGCCTACAGCACATAAATTTTAGGTGACATCATAATGGGGTAAGAACCAAACAAAAGCACACAAGAGCTAAACATTTAGCAGCTACACAACACACTGTACTGTTAGAAATACTGAGCTATGGGCACAGGGCATGCATTAGTACTGAACTGTATAGTTTTCTTTTTTTACAGAAATGAATTTACATTAATAGTTACGTTACATAATTTGTAAATTATATTGTTCTTAATTATTTAGTTTGAAAACTCATGAAAAACATGGGAGAAGAACTGACTACTACTGGCTTACTACTGGCCTACTGTACTTCTGGTTTCCACAATATTACAGGGATTTCAGCAAACTACTGGTAGTTAGGTTTCATGAAAAAGTCTGCATACTGTGAAATGCAACTTTGTAGGGATTCACTGTATTGACTGTTTTGGTAGATGTAGATAAATGAGAAATGGTAAATGGCTTGATCTATAGCATTTTAAGTCCCTATGGACTCCAAAGCACTTTACACTTCAATCATGCACCCAATCATTCACACACTGATGGTGGTAAGCTACAATGTGGCCACAGCTGCCCTGGGGCACACACAGAGAGAGGCATATTAAAAAAAAGTTGCAAAGACTGTGAAAAGGTTCTTGATGGACAATGAACATTTTGGCAAGTGAGAAAACCTATACATATTTGAAGCTCTGCAGCTTAGAAATACTTCACATTACAAACATCATTCAGATTTTAGAAGAGTTCAGCCTTATGTGACCAGACTGGTATTTCAATATATTGAATAGCTGTTACACAATTGCAGCTGATGGTGTAAACACAATTGTTAGTAACTGTCTGTAGACCTGGTCATTGATCACGATTAAAAGCACATTTGTTTATATTCGTCCTGTTTTAGGAGGTGGGACCCAAGAGTAAAGACTGACACAAAGAACCCAAAGAAATAACTTAAATTTATTACTGGTTCCCTACCAGACAGGTCAGAGGCATGGTCGCAAGACCACCTGCGACATCTGTGCCCAGTGTGCCACATGCTGGGTCCGCAGAGATTTTAGTATCTCCTTTTGCCAGTTACTGCTAGACGGTCCCTTGTCCACTCAATTTACAAGTATTTGTAAATATGCCATCCACCAGCGGTAGACTGCTGATGTGGTTCGACTGTGTTTTAATTCAGAGTTTTCCTTCTCCTAGGCCGATTGCCGGTCAAGGCTATCAAGTCCCACCTGCCCGTTTGCTTTTGGTACGTGGTACCCTATTCGCTTTTCAGCCTATTCAGACACACCTCTTTACACCAGGAACAGGGATCCTTAGTCTACCACCTGGGGGACACGCCTCTACACAGTGCAGCCTCAGCATGAGGCACAAGGAGGTTATAAACAAACAGGAAGAACCGTCAATAAAACCAACTACAAAAATGAGACAAACTACAAAATTCTGATGGAACTCAAACTGAATTTGAATTAATAGAATGAGTAAAAAAGTGAGTTTGAGGTGTAACTGTGTGACAGACTGAGTATGGAGAACTACTGGAGGAAGAGGTCAGTGGCACAGAGAAACACAGGAACAAACAAACTGAACACAAGGGGATGAAACAAGAAATCACAGAAACAAAAAAAAAAATCTAAATAGAAATGACAAAAACAACCAAAAAACACAGATTGTGATCGTCTTAAATTAGCTCGGACAGAAATTCATTACGTTGGCACTTTGTTTGGGGTCACCTGGGTTTGTAAAAGCCAGAAAGAAATCTCATCACACTTCCAGCTCGGGCTTGAATTACTCATCTTCTTCATCTTTTTATCCATTCTGGATCAATTCAAATCACGTTGCATTCACTAGATTTCAAGAGGGAAATCAAAGCTCTTCACAACAAATTCTTATCAATGTAGCTCAGTGTCTTGGTACAGAGATGAGCTGATAATACTCTACCAGTGCTTTGGATAATATATGTTATGCCTAGAATTTGCAATTTTGTATTGATTTTGTTTTTCAGTCAAAAGTTGGGAGAAACAAAAAAATAAACAAACAAAAAAAAAACACACTTCCTTCAAAACAAATGTGAAAACCTCAAAAGATTTGGAAAAAACTGAACATCAAACTGAACTGTGAGTCCTATCCATAAAGTGTTTTCCTTGTCTTTTATATTATTTATTTTAACAAAAGAATCAGCCACTTTTCAAAAAAGAGCTGCAGGTAGTGCTTTATTGCTTGTAAAAGTGTAAGAATCACCAAAGAGGGCATTTTCCACTTTCTCCCGTGATGTGAATAATGTGAAAGCCTTGTAACGCTGTCACGGCTCCAATCAGACACAAGCTCACATGAGGTTTCAGCTGCATCTCTGTCTTTTCATCCTCTTCAAAAATTTATTGCAAGATCAATATTCAATTTTTGGTAAATCCATTGGAGATGTATCAGGCCTGACAGGTGGTGTGACGGCTCTACTTAATCACTCCAGAACTGTCGGCATATTAGAGGAATTGTTCAGGGAGAACAAAGTTTGCTGGTGTGTATGTGTGTGTGTGAGGGTGTGTGTGTGTGCGGAGAATTGTGTGCAAAGCCTCTGAGTGCGCAAGCTTCTGTTTGAGTCTGTCTCTGTTTTTTCTTGCCTTATGCTCTTATCCTTTCATTTCACCATGACTGAGCCTCTCCACACTATTCAACACAGAGTCAACAGCCAAAATAGATATTTCTGTTCTGCTACCCATAAAAAAATCCTACACCTAATTTATTTTTTTCCCTACATAGTCTCACCAGGTTTAAAGTCTTACACTTATGTTAGCATCTTTGTGAGACTCTGCTCAGCAAAGAACCTGAAAAGTCTATAAGTAGAAAAAATTCACATCGTCTGTCTAAGATATTTTATTTTATTTTTTCATAAACTTTATTCATTTCATTTCATTTCTTAAAAACAAAAGTTATTTTATGTACAATAAAAAGAAAGAAAAGAAAATACAATGAAATGAAAGGCAGCAGAGAGAAGAAAAAAATTCTTATATCT
>JARVJO010000024.1:11220800-11237531 GCA_031762555.1 Cynodonichthys magdalenae
GACTTTTTTAGTCAAAGTGGGCGGTTCGTTCGAACCCCCCGAACCCCCCCTGGCTACGCGCATGCTTATATACTGTGCCACAATAAATTATAAAAAAAAGTCAGACTACTGTATGATAAAACTAAAAAAAAAACTAAAAAAAAACAATAACTATAATGGCCGAAGCCGCCCGCTGACCATCTGCCCACAAAGTAATGTGTTGCTTGGCAGACACACATACATATAGAACTGAACAGATATTAACTGGTGACACTTGACAATGGAGAATGGACTATCAAGATAAAGACCCTAAACCAGGGCTTCTCAAACGCTTAGAGTTTGGGGACCAGAGAGAAATATTTCTAAGAACTCCCTCAAAAGCCTCATGTTGATTAAAAATAATTTCTTACCATTTTAATCTCAAAATGACATGGGAAGGTTTTTGGTTAAATACTTTTACTGGTGCACTGGTCCCTATGCATATGTATGCAGGTTTTAAAACAAAATAAAAAAAATTTAAAAATATATATTTATTTTGGGGACCCCCAAGCTATACCTCATGGACCCCTGGGGGTCCTGGAACCCAAGTTTGAGAACCTCTGCCGTAAACCACATTTCTTGGAGCATCCAGATGCTGGCCCACAACATACAGAAGTGTTGCTGTCCTTCATCTCAAGACACAGTGGACAGAAAGTAAATTTAAGAAATGTTTAAATTTCCTTTTTCTTTTAGCCCAGACAACTATAACTAATACAAAATGAACCATTCAGAGAAAATAGTTTTGTAATTTTTGTCAGAGTGGCAGAAAACTTTCTGCCCTTTTACAGGCCACTGAAACTTTTGATAACTGATTAAAAGCACATTTGAAACTACTAAAGCTTTAATCTTGTAGTTTATCTTAAAATTTACTAAGCCCTTTTCATTCGAGGCATGTACTCGGCTAAGATGTTGCAGCAACTCAATTTAGGCCAGGGATTATAGTCCCCACAGTAGTGTGTCCTTGCATTTACCTCTGAACACAACATTATGATCAAAAACCAGAGTAGATGCCATCATTAAATAAGAATTTTTATGGATATAATGATGTTGCAGAGTTTAAAATATGGATTTAAAGAGCTTGGATTTTACATGAAGTGTTTGATAAGGAAGTATGTATTAATAATCCTGATGTCTGAGGTTAGTAAAGGTGGAACATAAACAAGGTCTTCGGAAAAAACTGGAACTAAAATCAAAGCAATATAGAGAAAGGAAAATGGCTTTACTTTGATGACTCATGGCCATTCATGCATACACCCACGCACACAAACACACACACAAAGAAAACTACAATAAAGATTCAGCCTAACATAAAAGACTCATATTTACAGGAAAATAAGGCACATGAAACAAATCCAGGTGGGTCGAGGCAGTTTACAGACGGCCGGGTAATGAAAGTGGTCAATGAAGTCGTCGTTCAGAGGCAGAACAGCGAATCAAGAGCTCCTATCGATAAAAAACACAAAGCCACGACAATTGAGCTTTGATGTCTAACTCCACGTATGTCTCAGCAGGCATGCGTGATCTCAGACTGCCTGCCCCAAATTTGACTTGTATTTGTTTGACTTTCTTGTTCCCTCGTTCACTCAAAAGCTTTCACACACACCAGTGTCAAGCAAGGGGTGGCAGGAATACAAAGCAACATGGTCACTCACCTCTGCTAAGGAGCTGCAAGTTGCGAACCTCCTCTCTGACCTGCAGCTGGAGGACCTGTTGGAGCACCTCCTGCCTCAGAGTGTCCTGGACTATTCCCATCCTCTCTAGCTTTTCTCCATTCAAACGCAGCAATGCCCGTCCTGCCAAAGGGATGAATGGATTGGTTAAACTCCACATAGGGTAAATTGATCCAAATGGCAAAACTAAAAAGTCAAATGTGAAGCACTTTGTTCAGCACCTGAAGCTTGATCTAAACTAGTCAAAAAGCTAAAGATTCGAGTAGTTCAAGACTTGAGAAATGCTTATATTGGAAGTATGAGAAGTTGTGTTATTACTGACCCTGTGTAAACCAATGAAATTTTATCAAATGAGCAGAAAAAAAAAAAAATAATCAAAGTTGTGACCTACGTCAAAGTCTAGACCACAACAGGATAACAGAGCTGTGCACAGTTAAATATTCAAGCAGCATTGGGGAAAAAAAGATCAGTTAAAATTCCCTCTCAGCTATGTGGGAGACTGATACAGTCAGATAATAGATAACTTTGAGTTAATACTAGTTACAGGAAATTTATAGGTACCATTTTGAACAAGAGGGTGACATTCCCCACCTACAGTGTGCTTTTGCATTTTTTGTTACAACTGCTAGAGTTCAAATTGTTCTATTGCTGTTCTTAATTAAACAAAAAATGTTTAATAATAGTGGCTCAGTTGGTAGAGCTGTTGCCTCTCAGCAATGAGGTCACTAGATTGGATCCCGGCCAGGGGACCTTTCTGGGTAGAGTTTTTTCTAACATGACTGTTAGATTAATTGGTAACTCTAAATTGTCCCTAGGTGTGAGTGACAGAGTGAATGGTTGTCTGTCTCGTTTGTCTCTATGTGTCCCTGAGATGGACTTGCGACCTGTCCAGGGTGTACCCCGCCCCTCGCACCGTGACTGCTGGATATGGGCACCAGTGACCCTGAAAGGAAGAAGCAGGTATAGATACTGGATGGATGTTTAATAACTTTCTAAAATGGTTTTTGTTTGCAACTTTACATTGAAAGTGCAACATTTTATGCTGTGGAAACATGCTGTAATTGTGACACATCCTATGATTACATGTAATCTATTCCAATTAGAGGTTTCTTTTACAGCACATTTATGTGGTTATAAAACTGAACAATCATGCCAACTTACACTTTTAAACAGATATTTTATACAAACATACAGAAAAAACTTTATTGGGTACACCTTGCCAGTTCTGGGTTTGACTCTCTTTTTGTCTTTAAACCTGCCTTATTTATTCACGTCATACATTCATTCCTCTGAGATTCATCTTTTTTTAAATAATAGCATTACACAGTCACTGTATATTTGTTAGCTGCACATCCATGTTGTGTTCATACCTTTCCTATAAAACCCCCAAGGATCTGAACTATCCCTTTAACTGATGCTTTAAATTTGAAGCAACTTGGCATAATGTTACTATAGGTTAAATATGCATTGCATAAATCAAGCATTTAAATGCAGAGCTGTGCTTAAATAGACCTCCCCCACCGCCACTACCTAATTTTAAGGATTATAAAACACATTAAATCTCACCAGGTTTCAAACAATAATGGGAAAAATACATTTGGGTTTGCTATCAGGAAGTCTGTATACAGTTTATTTAAGAAAATCCCAAGTATTTACTTGACATTTCTAATTTTAGGATCGAGTAATTTATAATTGCTTGTATTTTTACACATAATCGGTTCAGGAGTTAATGTCCCAGTGAGCCCTGCAGCTGCCTGTTAGTCAGCACTTGTTTTCTGTGGTGACGTTTTACTACAGAATTTTGGCAATTAACCCTCAGGACACACACGCATTTACCATACCATTAGCCACAGTAAACAGTCTTTAAGCTGCACTCACACAAACACAGGGACAGTATGAAAAAGCTGCAGGCACAGACAGATATTATGACTGGGAGAGTTACTGTGTGTCCTTCAGTGGCGCAGAAACATTAGGAATCCATCATACCTGCAGCAGCTCTGTACGACACCCAAAACATAATTAGACTCATTACTCACGCAGCTCCCTGCCCATATTGTTCTTTTCATTCCAGTTTCCTTCATCTGAACATCAGAACATCCTCTGTATGTCTGTCTGTACAGCATTTCTTTTTATTTTAACTGCATTTCAGCCATATTTTGTTGAGGAGAATTATTGCAGATTCTATGTATCTACTTCATATAAATGGCAAGAAGTCTTGCTATTTATTTCTCTCTGTCTTTTACTCGCTCACACATGATTAACTCTGTTTATTGGTCTCTATAAGTCTAACCTGTGCAGCTACTCTGGGCTCTGAGTGCAACAGCAGAGACAAAGAAAGAGGAATGAAACTGAGGTAAAGCAAGGAAAGGAAAATAAAACGATCTGCTTGATTTGATCTTCGAGTCGATTAAATACAAAAAAAAAAAAGAAATTGAACAGAAAGACAAAAGTCATATTTCATGAAAAATGTGTTTTAGTCAGAGCCCAAAAACAAATTTAGTGTAGTTGTAGCTGACTCCAAGTGCTACACAAGATCTTTGCCTAAAACTACAGTCAGTGCGGATTGTCTGTTAGCAAAATATCTCTAATAACTAAATGAGTTTTATTGAAGCTCACAGAAAGTCGTCATTGGATGTACAGCTACAATAGATTACGTTTGGGACTCAGTCGAGTTGAAGATGGTCAATATTATTCAACACAAATAATGGCTGATGCAATCAGTTTTACAGATATTGTTAAGTTTTGAGATACTGTACATGTTTGCGTAAATATTGAAGCAATATGGTCAGTTTTTATTAGTTTAAGGGATTATTTCAGTGAAAATGGTTAAGTTTGAACAAAGGGACATACAGAGTAAGGAACATTATTTCAAAAAGCAACAACAACTACTGTAATCTTTTATTTAATTTTTTTATGTCCCAGTTGTTGCAGATATTATATGAGGCTTTCACAAGGACTAGACAAGGTAAATGCATCAAGCCGCGCTTATTTTTAATCCAGACAATAGTTACCTCTAATGGGCTGTGGCTCCACTCTGACAAACGAATTATCGTTCCTAATAGCTGAATGATTGGTGTGGTTATGCCTTTGTTTGCTCATGCTGCTTAAAGGATGAATATTTGCTTCTCTTTGGGAGTCTGGATGCACACTCCTTTGAGCTGGACAAAGCAGCAATAATTTTGTTTACTTTACATCTCCAGTGTTCCGTTTTTACGCAACATCACTTGTTTCCTTGTGTGTGTGTGTGTGTGTGTGTGTGTGCGTGGGTGTGTGTGTGTGTGTGTGTGCAAACATCTCCAGCTCGTCTCCACAAAAGCCCCCTCGTTTGTTCTCGCCAACAGCTGCACCAATGTGTCCTAGAAACCCCATGCCCTGCCCTTGCTCTGTGAAAGTGTGTGTACAAATGAGACACAGCAGATGAATGGAGCTCAGATCAATTCCCTTCAGACAGACCTAATGCAGCTTCTAATAATTGCCAGAAGATAGGGAAAGTATGATGTCAAAGGGAGAAAAGAGACACACACAAAAACAAGAGCTTTTTGCAGTGGAGATCACTTCTTCTCAATTGGCTTCAAAGTAAATTGCTTATTAATGATGTCTTTGGGCAAAGGGGAGGCAATTCTTCCTTGGCTAGGACAATGATGACTATTAAAATGGTCTGAAAAGCAATCCAAAAGAGAGGATGGTAAAGACTTCCTAGTAAAACAAAATCTTTGGTTTAATCTTCAGCTCATGCTTTGATTGAAGTCTAACATCTTCTTCTTCTTTTAGCTGGTGAGCCATCCTCCTCCATCTTTGGCCTCACACCAACTACTTCCATTAAAATACCTCCACTAAAGTTTGCTGGGGTTGTAGATGAGAGTGATCTCAAACACATATTTAGAGGGCAAACAGATTGCGAGAGTTATTTGTTTGAAATTTTGTTAACTATTTGCACTTAACTCTGTTTGTTTGAAAAATTTCTCATTGACCACAAGGCAGATTTGAATAAAGCTTTTTGGAATTAGTCAATAGATGAACCTCTACAACTAACCCAGTTTAAGTAGGTTTCCACAACCAACTCACCTGAAGAAACACAAGTGGTTATAATGTGTAAAGTTTTTGAATGAATGAATGAATGATTTTATTTTGTCACATAAAAGAACACTTCACAAAAAACAGCCAAAACTTTAACCCGATATGACCAAAAAGGTAGAGGCAGAAGACAATGGCTTGTTGTGCTTCACCTTACAATTCCTAATGGATTCTCCGAAACACAAAATACACAACAAAAAAAAAACAAAAAAAACAAAAAAAACAAAACACACATATATTTCAACCACGACCTTGCTATATACAACATTTTATATATACAAAAATAATACATTATTATCATTTTTATCAACAATATCATTATAATTGTCAGTCATGCAAAAAATTTCATATATTACCACCACCGTCATCTGTTCATCATTTTGTAAAGGTTGAAATCGGGTGTTGTGTGGCTAAAAAAAGTCACAACTCATATGTGAAGTGCTACTCATTGTGTAATATCTTTGCTTAAATTTTTAGCAGTAACTGTTAGAGTAAGCCTTATGGTCTGTTAGCAAAATATATCACAAATTATTATTATTTTTATTATTATTATTATTTTTATTATTATTTTTTAACATTATTCCTTTATTTTCACAGAAAAAAAAAAATCATTGAGTTTAAAAATCTCATTTTCAAGAGTGCTCTGGCCTGGTGTTCAGATTTTAATGAAACTTACAGAAAAAAAGTCCATCCAATTAAAGATGGCTTCCACAGTTAACTGAAATTTGCATATTCAGAAATGGGTATAACTCAGTCATATTTACAAATGTTGTACCAAAGTTTGATGTGGTAGTAGCTGAGGGTCATACTCACAGCATTGCATGAATTCCGATATATACATATATTCATCGAGGTTTGGCCAATTGTCAACATAAAAGGATGCTAGTCTAAAACTTTAATTATTGGCTGTTTTTATGTTATTAGCAGCAAAATACATAACATTAAATAGCAGAATTAACCTTTTAACCTATACAAATGTTGGTAGCTTGTTCCACTGTGCCATGACAAAAGACAAAGAGATTAATTTATTTTGGGGTTTCTGAACAAACTTGGTACAAACACAGAATTCAGTAGATGCATTCTTCCTGAAGGCACCTGAATTTCATTGTAGGTCGTGTATGATGTGTGTAATGCTTTCTGGCTGATTGCATGATTCAACAAGTTCATTCAGTTAACATTAGACAGATAATATTCAAGGCAAACTGAAATGCAGCCAAACTAAAATAAGTGAGTCTTTCTGTCAGAGCTGCAGATTTGGCAGTGACTGCATTGTTAACCCTACAGCCATCATGTGTGTACAGTACAGCATGTGTCTCTTTGAGAGCATGTGTGAGTGTGTGTGTACATGCTAATGTAATTGTGGTGGCTGACCCTCCGGCACAATAACACAATCTGTTCCCTGAGCAGCACTGAAAAAGAAACTGTTCTACCGTCTGCTCTGTCAAGGTGGGAGATTTATGTGAGAGTTTAGTGTTAAATGTGACAACTTCAACTTTTTGTTTTTTTACTTGTAGAAGCACTGGGGCATGCCTTTGTAAGCCATCAACAAGAATATGTTTTACCCTTTCAGCTACCCCACATTAAAACTTTTCAAATACTCTTTGCATGAAATTTGAGTGTTTGAGTTATGTTTGACGTAAAAAGGCTGAGCTGTGCAAAACTAACATAGGACTCATAATATTTTCTAATAGTTTAAAGGCATTATTTTGAAATGTACATGCAAAAAAAGAGCTTTCTAAGTTTAATTAAAAAACAAGTTAAAAGTTGTGGATTATTGGATTAACAGTGTAAAGTAAACATCCAAAATGACTTGGCGTTATGAATCAACACACTTAACTCAAAACATTTATTGATTCTTTTACAAATTATGTCCTGTAAACATGTGTATTTCTGTACCACAAAAACATTATCCCTGAATAAAACTATTAAACTATGTAAAGTTGGACAGTTTTCTAAAAGAAATAAAGCAATGAAGCGTTTTGTTATCAAACTTACTGATGAAATCCTTTTTAATTCCCTTGAACAGGATGAGTAAAAAGCTTTATTGCATGTTCATCAACAACTGTGAATTTCTGCTGCATCATTTAACTTCAGCTAATATCAGACCTTTACTCAGATAACTGCCTGACAACCATCCTGTGGATGAAAGTAGGGTTTGGCGATATAGCTAAAAGCAATTTTTTATTACGATTAACTGGGGCATTTAGGTGATAATAATATGACACATTTTGGATGACGATTGCACTTGCATGTGGCCGAAGTTGTACTCCAGTGTATCAAAAAGAAAAAAATAAGTAGGTCCTCTGGACGAGTTCTTCTTTAATGAAACATTTCGTCTCTCCTCCAAGAGACTTCTCCAGTCTGAGACTGAAGAAGTCTCTTGTAGGAGAGACGTGAGATGCATCAGGACATACTCCAGTGTATGTTGGTGTTTCAGGTGAATAAACAAGTTAGGGTTAAGGCTCCTGCATACTCCCTCCAAAGCCGAACAGTCGACGCGCGGTCACATGGTTTTTCGGCATTCGTTTTCGCACACACCTTTCATAGTCCCTGAGACACCCCATGCCGAGCTCCTGGAAAACCCCTCCCGTTGCGGTATACGTCACTACTGGGGAGTTCCTCCCGCTGGAGTCTAAATGCGTAAAATAAAAGTCCGAGACTCATCACCTGATGTTATTTATCCACAAATCTGTCCGGGTTTAAGCTCCACAGGTTTTATCAATTAGATTCCTCCGTGCAAAATGTCCGTTTGACTATCTTTATAAATCGCTGCTTCCTGGTACAACAGTCTGCTCTGGAAGCGAGTCGCTTTTTTTTTTTTGAAGCGAGCGGTTGACGCAAAATGCAGCGTCTGAAAACAAAAATGCCTAAGTCAGACCAATCACACAACACTTCGCACAGAGGTGAGTGCGAAACAGTTCGGCCAGGGCCTTGTGTCGAGAAGGGGAGTTCCCGTCGGCACTGCAAAACCGAGTGACGCAATGTTGTCATGAAACTGCGACAATCCGCACCAATTTCGGCAGTTCGGAGGGAGTATGCAGGAGCCTTTAGTTGCTCTGCCCTGCCTTCCGCCATAGGCCTCACATGTGCTTGATAGTGATTGTGTGTTGCACACAAAAATACAATATCATCACATGGCACTAATTGTAGTAATTGTGGAAAGTGGAAAATATTAATTGTTGACATTGTTTTTCTGATGAATAATTATACACGATATGATTTTCCCCAACCCTAGATGAAAGTCAGACATATTACCTCGGTAAATAAAACACAGTTGTTAATAAAAATGACTATTTTTATGTATGTTTTATTATTTAGATCCAAAATCTATTTTTTCCCCAGATTTTAAAGTGTTTTAATGTGTTTTTAAAAGAGGTGTATGTTGCTGCTAAATGAATAACATTACATTAAAGGATTCTGCTATAGATTAGAGTACAGTTACAGTATTTAGGACGATATAGTTTGTCGTAATTAAAGTGGAGCTCATGTATTAGGAGGAAAGGCTGGATGTGACCTGTACCTGTGATGGCGTGGTGGGAGAAGGCTTCTACATAGGTCAGGTAGTTGTGAGGACAGTGTTTCTTCAGCCACTTGCAGACATCTTGTTGAGTCCACAGCACCACTGGTTTGGACAGACTGGACAGTGTGGGACTGGTGTGATAGACCGCGAAGGCCTCACCTGGATGTAGCTGAAACACACATAAAAACAAATCATTTATATCAGTCAGTGTAATGTTTACTGTAATTCTCATAAATATACTTTGAAAATTAGATTTTTAATGTTGCTTTTCCAAAACATGCAACTATTTTTACTTAAATACTTATGTAGGATTCTCAAACCATGTTATCATGTAATAAGCTAAAATGATTTATTCAAACAGCATCATTTGCAATAAAATCCTTCCTGCTACTGAAGCAAACCATAAAACAGAAGCAGAAAATACTGTTATGGAAAAAACGGTTCATTAAACGCTTACATGTTGCTGAATGGGCTGTAAGTTTTTATTTTCCTTCCTTTTTTACAAACCAAATGTTTATTTCTGACTTAACCGCCTAAAATTTAGGAGGGACATAATTTGTTCTCGGGAGAAATAAATTAAATTACCATAATGAGCCCATATGCAACTCAAATCATTAGTAAGCAGGAGGTTTAAAGGTTTGTCGGCACTGAAGGGCAAACAGATGTTGCATTTGATTAGAATTAGCAGCTTGTTTTTCACCTCGCAACCCTGATTTAGAGGGATGTTGTTTAGCTGTTATTTGTACTGATGTTCTGCTCAAATAAAATCACTACTGCCTTTTGTCTTTTTTAATTTTTCCTTTAATTCTTCCTTTTCACACACATAATGGCATTGCACGTTGGAAAACGGATTGTAGAAGTTGTATTTTTTCAGCAGCAGTGTTAGAAAATTAACAGGGACATTATTAAGTCCCAATCAGTTCATTATGGCCGAAAATGATCCCGTCCCCCTAAGCTTTCGGTCTTTTGTGACGTATTCTCATATCTAATCTTTCCATTCAAGCGTGGACTGAGCCAGCTCTACAACAAAGGTTTTGGCTTATTTTCAACAACAACAACAAAAAAATTGCCAAACAGCTGCCAAGAACTGGGGATCCATAATTGATGCTATTTAACAAGATTAAGTGTGATGAAATCTCACACACATGAATGCAACTCACCAATAGCTTAACATGCAATTCTCTCACTGCTGCTTTCTCATGGACAGCAGAAGAATCAGCCTGTAGAAAATTCCATTTCTCAGTTGGTGATAAATGCAGGTTCATAGAGTGCGTACTGTAGTTTTTTTTTGCATGCTTCTGCAACGAGGCCTCCTCCTCCTCCTTCAGGCGATATCCATTTCTGATAATGGTCCACTAAGTGTGGTCTGCTTCATGAGCCTTAATTGAAACCAACTCAATTTCTCTCCACTTCAGTGTGTTTGCTTCATTTCTAATTATGCCCATATTTCTACCCCCAGCTTAGTTGAGGGCTAAAGCCATTTCAATAAGCTGAATTTAAGGCACAACCCCAGTCGTTATTTGGGATGGAGGTGTGTTTGGCGAGAGGCGAGGGAACGGAGATGACTAACTGCTGCTTGCATTAAAACTGCAAGCCTGCTGATTAAGTCCTTATCATCTTTACTGTCCTCATTTTGATGCAGCTGAGTAAACACTTTAGTGAGAGCAATAGCTTGGATAATAAAAGCCTGTAGGGCAAACTTAGCAGGACAAATGGATTTATTTAGCATAATGTCAAAGACAACGTGTCCTGAGTGTTCTGTTAAGACTAAACAATGTCGTAATCTTCTAACATGAAGAGCTGAAGGGCTTCAGATAAAAAAAATGATACAATAGAATGTTTTTATTTGTGGAGTTAAACAACTTAGTCACAAATTAGTCAGAACATGCATGTTTTTCGGTCTGTGGGAGGAAACCAGAGTGCCCAGAGAAAACCCACGCATGCACAGAGAGAACATGCAAACTCTACCCAGAAAGGTTCCCAATTGGGATTCGATCCAGCAACCTTCTCGCTGAGAAGCAACAGCTGGCCCGACTGAGCCACCGTGTCGCCTACAGCTAATATTTTTACCTAAATGTACAGACAACTTTTAAAAGCAAGGTTCTGTATCAAATGTGGAGATGTTTCAGATGTTTAATTGTTAGTTAAATAACAGCTGAAGTCACAGAATAACAGTTACAATTCTTAATGTTTTTTAGCTGAGTTGTACATTTTTAGTTAATTAAAACAGTTTTTTCTTGTCAATGCTAGAAGAGCCAAAAGTCAGAACTTTTAGCTGACATTTGTTATGTAAATTAATTCCATAATCACAGTTTCAAGTATAGAAAATAGTTTTTTTTGGTTAATGGTATGAATTAAAGTTTATATCTTTGTTAATAAGAGAATATCTACAGTAAAAAGTTAGGCTAAATGGTTTTTTTTCCTAATGAAAAGCGCCAACACTCATTTTAAACAGAAAAAAAATGTTTTAATCAAAATGCCTTTATTGAAAATGATGAAATTGTAAATAGATTTCAGGCTAGACTATAAGTAGCAATAATATTCAGCAATATGTTCCAAAAGACAAATGGAGACTGTTAAGTAGACCTACAAGTGTTTTGAATGTGGTGTTTTGATCAAGTATTTATGCTTTCCAGTAAATGACCCCAAATCTGTAACAATTTATTCCTATTACGGCTGAACTACAGGAACACTGATTTATTACAGGAGAAAAAAAATAGTCCCATTATAGCTCCACTGAGGTATAGCTGAGTAACAAACTCAAATGCCAGTTATAATATTTGTTTAAAAACATTTTCCATTTTCCATTTGTTGACAGGTGGAATATAAATGGGAAAATATTTAAAATATGAGAGACACAGAGGGTTAATTTTGTCTTTTTGTTCTTTTGGCTGTTCCCGTCTGCTGAGGTCACTAATGTGCCTGAACTCGTACAAAAGATTTGGTAATTGTTTTACCTCAGATGTCCTTCCTGACACAACCTGGATTATCAGGATTATGAAACAGCGACTCTGACCACCGAGCTACCACAACCCCCCAGACACATGAGGTAAATACAGATTAAACCGAAAGACAAAAAAAAAGGAGACAAGATTGGCTATTCGCTCTGTGAATAATGGCCTTCATCATCAGGAAGCCAGACAGGAGGGAAATGAAATGATAGCCCCCAATCATCCCTCTGTCTCTCTTTTTTTTTACTCCCTAGCTCTTCTCGCTCCATTTGTTGGCCATCCATCAGACTGTATCTCCTCTGGCCAGCTCTGTCTCGTCCCTGCTCAGCCTCTGCTACCTCCCAGCTCCTCCTGAGACCTACTTCTGTCCAGCTGGAAGAGGTCTCTCATTTGTTACATGCGCACGGGTTTGGAGTGGAAGTCTATTACCGATTAAAGGAGGCATGCAGGAAAAAAAATATTAGTGCAACACTATGTTCACACCTTAAATAAAATGAATTAGGACAAAATGGTTTAAAAGATTTTTTGTTGACCTTATGGTTTAAAGAGTTACAAGAAAAAACATTTGTGGAACTAACTATAATTTCGGTTTCAGAATGAGTTCAAAGTTGAGCACTTTAATTATGATTTGCCTCATTGTTTTAATTTGTGTTAAGAAAAAAATAGTCACTAATAAATTATAGCAATCAAAATGCTTAATGCACTTATAGACTTTCATCATGTGGTTAAAAATTCACCCAGCTATTAGCCTCCCACATATTCCCAATACAGCTATGCTTTAGGTTTTGCATTTATAAAAATATACTCAATGTGCTGCACAGTTAAAATATTAGATAAAGATATACATTATAATAAGGAATGTTATTTAATGTGGCCAGCAGGAAGAACAAGTCTAGTTGGACTAAATGCCTGATATTTTTAGTTTTGAGCGATAAAATTGATGATCATAGCAGTATCCTTTTTTACCTTTATTTTTTATATTTTACCCAAAAATCTGTAGTTTACCCTCCTTTTTTTGCCATAATATTTGAAATGTTACGGTTAATAGAAGAAAAAACCCAGGGATACAGACAAAGATGAGTTTAAATGAAAATAAGAAATGTAAACGATCAAAAACAAAGGAGCTGTGTGTGAGAGCAAATAAATACAAAGTAAACCAAAATGAAAGTCGAGGAACACGGAGGGAAACATGGAGGATTCAACAAAATGTATGGAATCTTTTTCACACAGACCATTCATACGGAAACAAGAAACCATGGGTTTAGAAGACCTAATGAAGTACTTCCACACATTCCATAATTTCTTTGACTATCTTTACATGTGCTATTAGACTTTCTTTCTCTTTTTTTTTTTTTTTTTTGCTGGAACAGTTGTAATGATGGCTATGTGTTATAACAGCCTTTTCTGATTGGGGGCAAAGAACAAGACACGGTCTCAGTGAGGTTGTAAGTAAAAAAAAAAAAAAAAAGAGCAGTTTTTATCACACACCCACATCAGACATGTATTTGGCTGTTCACATTGACTTTAAAAATCTGCTTTAAATGATGAAGCTAGTGTAGCCTGGGAAAATTTGTTGCTTCCAGGACACAAAAACAATTTGCAGACCTTTAATGTTCAAAAGAGACAAAAAAAAAAAATTTAATAAAAGAATGCAACAACTTGCACTTTTACCACCCGGCTACACTAGCACTTTTTCCAGGTACCCAAAACTTGTATTTAACAGCGATCCACTTCCACAGTTGGTCAAGAGGTAGCCGATGAAAACGCTCTACTGTTGAATAAAGACAAAAAGTTGGTAGGACAGAGGAAAACGAGGAGTGTGAGATGGAGGCTTGTTTTCTAAAAACGACGAAAGAAAAAGAAAAAGGATGTAATTCATGACAAATGGACACAGTCAATTAATAAACTTTAAATAAGAAATATGTTGTTTTTAGGTGTTTTGTATTAAAAAACCCTCTCTGTGCGATTCCATCTTTATCATTCCTAATTTTCTTCACATCCTTTCATGTGGCCAAATCTGACTTTTTTTTTCTTAGCTCTCCTCTTTTGATCTTTTTAATTTTTATACCGGAACAGTTTTCATTTTCATTGCCTGCTTATTTTCTTCGGTCACGTCTCTTATTTTCCCTCCACTTGATCTACACAAAAATTGTCTCATTCTGGACTGCACTCCCTCCTCATCTTCACCTCGCTTTGATCTTTTACCCTACCTCCACTTTAATACACTGGGTTATGTTCGCTCTTGTGTTTATGATTGCTTCGGCGCATGTGTGTGTGCATCCTAGCTGAATCAGGGATTAGTTAAAAGTCAGGAGAGCGTGGGGAATCTGTAAAATCGATTGTTTTTTTTCTCCGATAACACCTCTCTTCCATTTACTGCCTGCATGTCACACCCTATGTGAGACAGATGATTCACGCTAAGCTAATTTGCAGTTAAAAATTATCAGCATGAGTGTGTATGAATGAATAAATCTGTTTTTATACTTTTCATGTTCTGTATTTCACACTTCCTTTTTGTTCGTTGCTGTTAATCTTTTTTTTTCCATTGTCACTTCATTTCTCAGCAGGATACTAAACAGTCACCCTCCATCTTTCCTGCAATCTGCTGTCTGACCAAACAACTCCCCAATTACCCATTGAACTCTTGCTCTGCTGTCATCAGAGAATTAGATCTTCAATCTGTCTCCCTGATCTCCTGACAGATCCTGACATACGATCCTTCATATCATCGCCGCACTTCTTTCTCGCTTCTTGTCAGATCCCAGTCCTCGTTTTTCTTTGTAGTAACTGTCCTGGCCGCCACTCGCCCTTTCTATTTCATCATTTAACACCTTGTTATCTCCTCCTTGTCTCTCCAACATTTGTGTAAGAGTGTCACTATCGTTCTGAAAAATGCAACAGAGGCGTCTCTGAGTGTCTCCGGAGGAATAACTTTGTGGAAGCGTGTGAACCAGCAGCCCAGAACTGGCTTCGTGTAACTCTGCCTTTGGTTGACCTCGAGTGTTTTGAGTGTGTATATGCCTCACACTCATGCAAATATGAGCAGCCTTACAGTGGACAGAGAGCCAGATGGGATTTTCACAAAGCCCTCTATTTAGCATGAGTCCCACATGTGTCTCAGACAGAGCAACATGTCACTGGATGGCAGGACAAGGACAATACAGACGGAAGCATTTTTGCCTCCTCACCCAGCTGCTATTATTTCTCTCTTTACGTATGTGTCTTCACTGGCTCATCACTTCACAAGCCCAGTTACTGGCCTCCAAGGTGATACTTAGCTGTGAGGAGCCTTGGAACAACAACACTAAGGGTGCATTTAGACCTAATGGGGTTCTCTGAGGGCAACATGCTTTTATTGTTTATTGCTCTGGCTTCATTATTGCTGCCAAAATGAATGAGGGAATGTTTTAGAACCTATTGCAGCTGAATAACACAACAAAGAAGTCACCAAGAAAGAGGTTTTACAGCTTGTTTTGCTAAATACATTCAGCTGCATCACTAGAAGACAAAAAAAGAGGGATAAGAATTGTGAAATAGAACCCATTGTCTAAAAGCACCTTAAAATTCCAGTGACATCAAATATTTGTAATAAATATGAATGCAATTTTAGAAAGATAACAATAATATATTGCAAGAAAAAAATCCATTTGCTGAGATGAACAGTTGTTAAGATATTTGCATGTGAAGTAACAGGAAATGGATTTTTTTGTTTGAAATTAATATTATTTTTTGAAAATAGGGGCAGATATAAGATTTTTTTTCTTCTTTTGCTACATTTCATTTTATTTGATTTGCATTGTTTTGTTGTATATTTTGTTGTTGTTCTATATTTTTCTATATAATAACAACACTGTGGAGCATAAAATGATGTTTCTTTAGATTATTTTGAGTCCCTATCAGAGAGATGAAGAAGAGTTCAAATAAGGACCAGGGAGTTCACCTTAAATGTCACTTCCTGTTTCACTTTGGCTGAGCAAAGTTAAAAAAATAAACAGTTATGTGACAAAATTGATTTTAAAATGTGTATCATACAAAGTTTTTTCAATATAAAAAAGTTTTCTTTGACTTTTTGTATTAGAAGGATATGCATGTCACAGGCACAGTGAAAATAATACCAAAGGTTTTAGTCGTTTAAATCATATTCTGCATGTGTTACTGGTGAAGTTGCTGAAAAAATATTTTTGTTAAAACTGTAACTTACAAAAGTTGCATTGATAAATTGACTCTGGAGGTCAGTCAGGTGGGCAGTGTTAAGGTCATCGTCTGGACCAATTTTTACTGAATTTAACTGTATTTAAAATATATATATTTTTGGAAGACTCAAGTATATTTTTCAACTAAACAACAGTGCATAATTTCTGAATTTACTAAGGGATGGTAAATGGCCTGAACTTATATAGCGCTTTATCAAATCCCTCCGAACCCCAAAGCGCTTTACACTTACAGTCATTCACCCATTCACACACTGATGATGGCAAACTACACTGTAGCCACAGCT
>JARVJO010000024.1:11239937-11257174 GCA_031762555.1 Cynodonichthys magdalenae
AAGTGTCTTGCCCAAGGACACAACGACTGAGACAGCTGGAACGGGGGATCGAACCGGTGACCTTCCGTTTCCAGGACAACATCAGGCTTTTAACAGGCTTTTAGGTGATAACAATCTGATGAATGAGACAAAATATTTTTTAATGTACTCAGATAAATGTTTGTCAGAATATTACAGAGGACAATCAGAATATCTGAAATTTCAGTCCTCTAAATGAAGCTCAAACACGACAGCAGCAATTTAGCACAAGTCAGCACTTTTACACACATTTATAAGCTGAGCTACACTCTGATTTTACAATACATGTTTACGATAATGCCTGTTAAACCTTGTTGAGGCACATTCATTAAAGTTAAGCAGAAGAATGCTAAAAATTACAATAATACTGTTTACATGCTACAATAACATTCAGAAATTATTATAAGGCAGCGTGACGACACAGCTGTGCATGTGCCTGTGCTCAATATAGTCTGGGATCAGATATAAACCAAAAACATTCATGTCAGGTTAATTGGCATCTCTAAATTTCCATTAGGTGTGAGTGGTTGTCTTATTTGTGGCTCTGTGATGGACAGGCAGCCTGCCAGGGTGTACAATCCACAGAAAAGTGGGTAAAGAAAAATGGATGGATGGATTCACCAATAACACTGCACGACTCTGGTGATTAAAATGATGTGTTTGACTGGAGACAAATATCCTATAACAGTAAACTGTATCTTAGTGAAGAAGTGTTTTGAAATGTGCATTTCTTCTCCATTAATTCACGTCTTTGTGTTGGTGTCAGTTGAAAAGGTCAGACACTGCACTCTGCAATGAGGAAGGAAAAATAATCACGGTGTGCATTTTTCCATTCGTCCATTCACCAAGGCAAATTAGTGCACAAAAAAAGATTTACTTCCTCTAACAGGCTTAGTCTTGCTTTAAAAAAAAAGAAAAAGAAGGTGCTTTTACTTGTTAAACTGTGTCTTCGTTATTCCACCTATTCCCCAGCCTCATCTAAAGGTTCAGCCACAAGCTACGAAGCAGAAAGCTAAATGAGCTGAACTCCCCTCTCTTCACCCTGTCAGGAACTCTAAACGAGTCAAGGATGACCCAAAAGGTGAGTTCACAGCAAAACAGCTCATTACACGGACAGGTCTTTGTTCTGGTCCACCAGCAGCAAAGCACAAACACAAATGAGTCTATAGGTGCTGCTCAACAAAATAAACAAAATATTCAGTAAAATGTGGCAACATCTTTTCTTTTTATTGTGAATAGTTTACTTTTGTTTATTTTTTTATCCTAAAGCTGAAAAGCACAACAGTCAGGGACAACGTCCATCAAAAGTTGGTATTCTTTTTTATCTTGGGATTTGCAAAATTCTATTTTTGATGTGTGCTTTGGTGCTTTTTATTTGTCCCCCGCAACACATTTGTACTATTAACGCATAAACACAAAAGGGACTTCTTTAAAAAAAGCCTGCCATGTTTGTGCATGACTGAACACTAACATCCGGAGTGTCTGTCGTCCCTCTCTGCAGTCATTATCGTCCGTCTCCCCTGACAGGCCATTTGTACACCGGCGCGTAATATGTTATATCAGCTTTATTAAACACACAAGAAGGATTCCCCAGGTCCTACCTTATATCCAGGAACTGTTTCACTTAACTGGCTCCCTCATTACAGCCATTGTGTACACAGTCACTTTAATGGAGAATAATCTAATCGTCAGCCCTGAGAGAAATGGACGCGCAGACAACAATGCATGCAAACCCGGACACGCAAACGTTTATCATCATAGCTGCATGAATTTTGTGAACACGCACATATATGCCAGAGAGCTGGACTGCTCACCCTTCTGCTGAATAATGCATAAAGAAGCGTGTCGCTACAACGAACTGATAAGCCTTATTTCTCATGGTATGGAGGAGGTTTAATTATCCGGTCTTTGTGTAATCGTAAAACAGATTTTTACTCATATTTTATTTAGTTTTTATATAGCTGAGAGGACTCTCCCTTTTATGAATAATTAAATAAATCCTGTAGTGCGAGCGCGTCTTGCAGCCTCCACGTTACAACTTTTCTCAAAAGCAGTTGGGAAACAAAAAAGAAAAATGACCTCCACTGTTATATTTGCTCTTTTTTATTAAAAGAGTGGGTAAAAAAACAGGAGGAGGACGTCGTTTCATATGCTCTTCTAGGTCAGATACTTGCCTTAAAATAGATAAATCTTCCCTTTGTTTCATTTCTCTGGTGCTTGACAAGAGAGAATACGCTTTTCATAAAGCAGGATCTGAGTATACAACACAGGAGCTGCTTTACGTTCAAACACTCGACCACTGAAATATTCCTCACACACCAGTCAGCGCTCAAATAGGTTTGATACCTATTATTTGAATGCTTTTGTGTTAAAGTCATTGCTGCTCTCTGAGGGAAAACATTAATCTGTAAAATTAATGAGATTTTCAGATATATTTATTATTAAATGCACTCCACTAATCAGACGGTTCTGTGCAGCATGTTACATACAAGTCATCAACTTCTTTGAGCCATTTCTCAATTCCGTAACTAATTTCTCTCCGGTGGTTCCACTATGACTGAGTAAAATAAGATCAGCCAACAATAAGAACAGAATAAGATGATTAGACTTCCTGTCAACACTGAGCTTTGAGCTGTAGCACTGATCATACATATTCTGTTGTGTTGCTCTGATGCCAGTTCAACTACTTAATTGTAATTTTAACAAAAAAAATGTGTCGTTGAGGTAAAGGCTCAAACTGTTGACCTCCAGATGTTTTGGGAGCAATACTTTTAAAGTTATTTTAATATGGTTTGAAATTAGATTCTGTAGAAAAGTTATGAACAGTGAATAAACCTGTTTAATTTTGACCAGATTGTAATGCTAAAGGCTAGTTCATTGCTGTCTTAAAACGAATATTGAAATTTTCATATCAAACTTTTAAATTTCCATCAGATCACGACAACAGGGCTTAAAGTTCTTCATCGCCAGGACAGATTTCCGTCAGCTGTAAGAAGAAAAAAAAAAAAACACAACAACTCTGATTGTTTTCTGTTGCAGTCTCATTAAAGCAACCCAGTCTACCCCTAAACAAGCAAATCAAACAAACCCCAAAGCACTATTATCCAATCAGAGCAGAGCAGGGCGGGTCTTTCAGTGAGGCCAGGAGCACCAGACCAGAGTCTGCAGGAGCAACGGTCAGTCCTGAGCGAGCAGACGTTCTCTCCTCTCCTCCCTCACTTTGCTCCAGATGTTCCTGAGACTTTGGTCTCTAAAACCTAACTTCATATTCAACATTTAAGTGTTCAGAGCATCTTTATCCATCAAAAACGTCCAACTTTGCTCATGTGACTAAATTATGAAATATGAAGAATAAATATTATTGAATGATTACATGGACTAAAACCATTTAAATAATATAATTTAATTCTTTTTATAACCTTTTTTTTATTGGTGAAAAATACTGTGTACTTTTGTACTTTTAGGACATGTACACAGTGTTAGGAGGATAATGTGTACATGCCCTTAGTCAAATTACACAGGATATAGTACTTGTGTTGGTGGTGCGGCGGTTAGGAAAAATATTTCAGTCGAAAGATTTATTTTAACTTTAACCCATGTGACAAGGTTGTTCTAGACTGAATACTATATTAATCATGCCAGGATGACCCAAAGTGCTACAAACAACTGCTGTTTGCACTAGCCACTATTTGTGCTTTGGGAAAAACATAAAATGTTATATAAAAAATAATTGTGTAATGTAAAATTGCCAGTAAGGCAAAGGTATATAAAATAATATTTGCAGGACCCATTGGGACATTTGTATAAACAAATTTGTGGATTGATTCTGTCTTAAAACAACTCCAATCTTTTAATGTCATGTGGGGTCATGTATTTATTTTTTTTAGAAACTATTCTAAACTACCGTATATTAGAGTCAATTCAGGCAAAATTAAACTCTAATCTCCAACATGAGATCATTTCAAGAGCTATCTACAACAGGTAAGACATTAACTGTCCACCGTCTTTTCATCAAACCCCACTTTAACAGAACTGTTGCTTTATTGTTTCATTTAGAAGCCTAACCCTTAGATTAATCAATTCAGTACTTGGAATTGGCTCATTTGTCACCAAAAAAACCCATGAAGTCTAGTCATTTTGTGTTTCAAAAAATAATTTAGATGATATAAAGTCCAGTAGCACTAACTTTTTAAAGTCAATTGATTATTTTGTGCTTTCTGCGAAACTAATTCCAGTTATCTATTTTCTCATTTTGCAAGCAGGAACTCTATCAGAAAGTCATTCTCCTGCATCAGAGACCCTCCTTCGCAAAGCAGCTGCAGCTCTGTTTTGGGGAGATATTGGTACCTGGATGCCCTCTGTGCCTGGCTGCTGCAGTAATTTGACGGTGCGTGTGTGTGCAGTCTTCTGGCCGCGGCCGTCGTGCCAGGTCAGGTTGCTGCCTCCGGCGCGACGCGGCAGCTGGTAGCTCAGCTCCTCAGCAGACACCGTGTGCTCCAGGGAGGCACGGCAAAAACTGAAGCTGGACGCCGCTGAGAGGAGAGAAGAAGAGATGATGAGGGAAGACAACAGAAAAGGGGGGGGGGATAACAAACTTTGATTGAGCACCACTTATAATCTTTGTCTAAGGGTTTTCTGTCTTTACAACAGGAGCACAAACAAACATTATAAAATCTCAGCCGGCTACATTTATTCTAAACTCTCTACTAAAGTTACAAAGAGATGGTTGATCCTATGATTATTCCAGTAAACAGTGCTGCTCCTCTATGATCTCCAATTATGCTGAGTGCATATTCACAGAGGCAACTCATGATTTCTGGAACTAAAACCCTTCAGCCAGATTTGTCCTTGGATATTTAAATCCTACATTGTGAGCATGTACTATATTTTTCTCCATCTATCCAAAGAGGATAGATGGACAGACATGTTGGCTTTGACACAGCAAACCAGACAAGTTGTCAGTGCCAAGTCAGGGTTGAGTTCTGTAAAAACATCCCTCTGTAGTTTTTCTCAAGCTGAAAGGGCAGCTGACCTGTATTCAATTCAATTCAATTCAATTCAAAAATACTTTATTGATCCCAGAGGTCACTGGCCCTTAAAGACTGTTTTAACACCACTTGATGTGAGTCACAAAAGAGGATAAAAGGCCATTTGACTTTTGCATTTAGAGCTACACATTTAGATTTAGGATTTACCATTTAGACATAATATTTACCATTGAAATTTAACATTTTGTAAAAACTAGCAAAATGTACAAACAGTGAGCTAAATAATAAAATGTTTGTGGTAATATTTTACTAGCATTTTATGCTCAGAAAGTGAGCTAAATGATGAAAATGTGTAACATTTTTTTTTATTTTACTTTACCTAAGTTGACGGCAATAGAGGAACAAGTTTTTTTGGCACTATTACATTATTTTGTATTGTTGTGGTTAGTTATTAATAAAAGAAAAACATTTATATTTGTCTAAAATCTTTGTTCTGTGTTTCATCATATTCAACTAATGAAAGGCAAAATCACAAAATTATACAGTAAACATAATGTTTCATGTAAAAAGTATCAGTACTGGCTATACTACACTTGTATTTACTTGGCATTGGACTGATACCTAAATTCCCATTATTGCCCTCCCTCTTAAGAATAGGAGACAAGAAACAGAGATTCAGGTGCATTAGCTCATTGTTAACCTGACTGATGTTCAGTTTCTCCAGTAAGATACTTTTAAACCTGGACAGACTAATATGATGCAGTGTAGCACTTCAATTATATTTTCAACGTTATTGCAGGTCTACTTATACCATTAAACTACATGTGAAAATGGTGAAAAATGACAAAATAAAGCATAGTAAGAACACTTAACATGACTTGCCATTTAATTTCATGCCTGGCTGCATCAGCAAGAAGGCCCGTTAGAAGTGCTTAACAGAAACCTTGTTGAGTCAGAGGGAGCTGAAATTCAGTAAATCAGTTTTTTTGTTTCATAGGGTTTCTATCTAGACACCATATAGTTGGGGGAAAAAAGAAACAAATAATTTCTGATACAATATGCTAAAATGTTCCATATCTGATTCATATAAGAGTTCAGAAAACTCATCTTCTTTTTAATCTGTTAGTAACTGTAGGGTTGGAATGCATTTAAAGCAGTCTCCAATTTCTTAAGTTAATTAAACTTCCCTTTAAATCTTGACTTCTCTTTTTAAAAGCCGTTATTGAGACAAAGACAGATTTGCTGATTATAGACCTAAAAGTGGAACAAGGCATAATAAATGTTGTCTTCATTTCTTTCTGACATGAACAAAAAAAAAAAAAAAAAGAGAGAGATCACTTTGTATGAGAACAATGTCGGAGCATACTTCACGGGGAAGAAAGCCTCATTTCATCTTCACTCTATGGCTTCTTAATTTCTTTCGTTCTCACTTGACAAGCATGCAGTCCAAATTTTAAACCATTCAGGAGATGGAGACGGTTCAGTTCTTTTCAATGTTGCGGCGCATCATCGTGAAAAAAAAAATAACAAATTTGAACGCCAGAGATAGAAATCACAACTTTCATAACAAAAGTTCATGTTTTACACCAGAATCTTACATTTAAACATTTTTTTCTAACATAAAATCTATGATATTCTCATTGTGTGAGACAATTAAGTTGCTTTTTGTTCTTAGAGGTGAAGGATTTTTCTTACAAGATGTATGTTAACCAAACAGAAAAGGAAAAAACAACTGTAACACGTAGATCTTGTCAGTACAATTATCGAGGGAAAACTAACCTGTTGTATTGTTACGCAAGAGACCAATGAAACCTGCGGTATGACAGCCTTGGTTTGTGGAAAACACCTTGTTGCAGCAGAGAAAAGTGAAGAGAAAAACACTTCTCAGCCCAGAAGGCTGCTCAAGTGAACATTGATGAATACAGAGTTCACACAGCCATGATGGAAGAAAGGAACAAGATGAAGGAGAAGGAAAAAAAGGAGAAAAGCCTGTCAAGAGTCAGTGATGTGTAACCTTTACTGCCTCGCTTTATTGCAGTTTCTCTCTGCAGCCTTGTGCTTCACTGCTGCTTCTCTCATTTCTGTTTGTTGCCACTTTTTTTGGTGTTTTTTTTATCTAACATCTTTTTTACCTTCTCACACTCTTTCTCTGCCTCCTTCTTGTTGTTAAGTCTGCGAGGTCATTGGGATCAACCAGGACCCAACACTGATATAATTACTGCCAGTCAGAATATAAGGGCGGGAGACAGGAGGAAGGAACATGGAAAGCTAAGCGCCTTAAAACCCTAAAGACCTGACAATCTCGCAGAAAGAGACAAGAGAAAGCACCGTGGCGAGAGTGAAACCGACAAGAATGACAAGGAGAGCACTGGGATGTAAATTAGCCCTGGATCCGGGCCAACCAAAGCGAACCGTGCTGAGGCAGAATGGCCAAGACGACTTCATTCCACAAGCCAAAAAGTTTGTGATTACACAAAGGCCCCCGCATTTAATTGACATGATGAACAGCTTTGCTCATGACGTCTCTCATCAGTTCAAATCTAAACTCTTTTATATGACAGGACCCATCTTCTTCCAGCTATCATAAAATGAAAAAACAAACCACTTATTCTTCCATCTGTAATCGAGTTGGTTGGTGTTATTTCCTGGACTATTTCCTGGTGAATTTTGAAGTAATCTTTTGTCATATGAGCTGTGAGATCATCCCGACATTGAGCATGGAGTCTGGAGGAAGGCACATGTTTTTGTACAGGTTAGGCTAACAGCAGACAAACAAGTGCAAGTTTGTGTTACTTTTTCAACTCTCTCAAAGATGACATACTGCTGTGTGAAAGAACACTATGTTAGCTCAACCTCCACACTTTTGAATGAAATGTTTAGCTTACTGTTGTTTTCTTAACTGATCAATGTCTGTATTACTGAGTAAATGTGTGTGGAGCATGAATAGACTGTCTATAGGCCAATGGTGCTGAAGATGTGAATGTATCAGTCTGCCAAAAGTTAAACTTTTAGATTGACTAGACTTGCTGATCAGGTGGACTGATACATGGACCTGAAAAACAATAAACTAGCACTAGAGACTGGACAGAGACTTCCTTTGCCAAACTCCATGCTCTGTGAATGATGCTGTGACTGATAAGGTGTGATTTCCACTTGCGCCTCTACAGCATAGTTCGACTTGGCTCTCCATGGTTCCAAGGCTTTTCCACTAGCAAGGATTCGTGGAACCAGCCTCCAGCTGATAAGGGGTGTGGAGTCAAATTTTGGACTCTGGGACTTTACGATGAACCCACCCACTAGAGCTGTTACTGAAGTGTAATGGAAAATCACCCAAACTGTGCTGAACAGAGTTCAGCCAAGTCGAACTGTGCTGTAGAGGCACTAGTGGAAAGCAGCCATATGTTTTTTAGTTCCCTAAGTTTATTTTTCTAGGTATTCCTTTTTAATAGTTGTGTGTGTTGTGATTCTGTTCCCTGTGTTGTTGGGATCCCTGTGTTTTCAGTCTTGTTTCTCCTGTCTGTTCTCCAGCCCCACCTCATGTCTCTCCCCATGTTTCCATTTGTCTGCTCGTTAGTGTCCGATTATATTCTGTGTGTTGCCTCCATTTCTTTGTCTGTGCATTGTGTTTTTCACAGCTGTCATGTTTGTGCCCCACTGTTTTCTGTTCTGGATTTTTTTTATCCTCATGCACTTTAAAGTATTTCATAAAAAAACAAACTATTAAATTCAGCCATTTAACAAACATGGTAAATAAGAAACTAAACACTGATAACTACAACATCACTCTAAAAACCACCAAACTATTTATACAAATAATGTCTCTGTAAATGACATTGTGGCAAACCGTATTTCTGTAGTTGCTGTCAGGGACAGAAGGCTTTAAGTTAAATCTCCCCAGATCTTTGTGAGATTCCAATCTTTTCCATTCAGATCAAGGGGTTATCGCTCACCTTTTTGTCATCTGTCTAAGCAGGCATTTGATGAGGCTGAACACATGCCAAATCTCTGCCGCCCTGTTTGTCACTATCTGGTGTTGTATTATCTCTCACTGCCCTTGCTGGTGACTTTTATCACCTCCAGTGAAGGGCGGGGGTGAGAAGACGAGCAGCGATGGAGAGTGGATGGTGCAGAGGCAAGAATGAATGAAAAGAAATGTGTCCTGTTAAGTTTTCATGATTTCACTAAAACAGCTTCAGTTTAGATGTTTTGAAAACAGACAGAGGAAAGAAAGTGGACAGTTGGTAGAAGAGGTGCCAGATATCAAGGGTAATGTGTCACATTGATGTGTGTGTGTGGGTGTGTGTGTGTGTGTGTGTGTGTGTGTATGAAGGGTAGGTCAATACGACTCAGCCCAGTGAAGTGTAACCTCATATCACCTCCTCTTGACTGAGCAGCATATCTGCTGTGCAAAAGGCGCTTCTAAATCTCAGAGGTATTCCCTTTTTGAAAAGGTAATTAAGATGTTAGGTACGGCACCCCAGAAGGTCGTTCCAAGTCAAATCCCACAGTAGATTAACACCGCATCACCCAACATTACTCATTTGACTCAAAAAGAGAACATCTACATTAGTCTTTGAGGATACTTGCTGTGTAGGCTATTTTTTTTTGTAGAAGTTTGAATTTTTTCATAACCTTTGGATCAACTTAGAAGTGAATGTATTTGCTTCATCCTTTAGCATAGGGGATGAGGCAATTGGTCTGGTTTATCCACCTTATTTAGGGCATCGCAGATAGGATGCCACGGTGTATTTCAGCAGCATGATATTGGCATCGACTCGCTCCATAACCAACTCAAAATAAAATCTATTTTACGTAAAAGTAAAAAATAAGAAAAAAAGCCAAGTTGACCTCATTCCTTTGTATTTTTCCAAGGTGTAAAACATCCCCATAAAAAGATTTTCTGCCTGTCTAACTCATTTAATCTGGTCTTCTAACTAGTGCAATGAACGATGCAATGCTATCATGTCCTATAAAGCTTTTACTTTTCAACGTTTTGGGCATAAAAGCAAGGCACTTTTCTCTACTACCTACAACTCCACCAGAGTGTAATAACCACCAGGAATAAGACTTAAAATTATTTTATTTGAAAGAGCAGGAAGGGGGGGAAATAGAAACATCTGGTCACAGCTTTAAAAATAGTCAGAAAAAAACTAACAGGAGTGGAGCTCCCATGATGCATTGCAGTTTATTATCCATTCTGACTCAAGACACGCTCATACAGGCTGGGGTTGAGGTTTACCTTTCACAAAGCATCAGTGTCACAAAAGCACACAAACAGGGAATCAGTAGTAAACATCCAGCTCTCATCCTGGCAGAGACACGGGAATAGCAACTACATTTGTTCGCACAGTTATTAAAGGATGCCAGCGTTGTCACAAATACACAACTGTAAGTGCAATCATGCCAACTCCAATATTCCCACATCTGTAGAATCCCTGTCAGCATTTGTTTGGGTCAGTGAACCTGAATAAAAACCTCAGACAGGCAACCGCATGGATGGAGGCTGAATTCTGGATTCAAACCTTGGGGCAACTACAACTCCCAATGCACAGAGCGCACCCAGGACACAGGTGGAGTTGGCATTTCTGTTATCATTCTGCTCATGAGATATAGCCCCCATATACCCTGGGAGAACGTTGTGAGGTAGGTATAATAAATGCCAGGTAGACGTTCCCTCTGCAGGCAGTGTTGTAAAGCTGAACAACACCCTTCACAAAGGCAGACAGACCTATTGATCAGCCATTAATGTGCTGCAGAACAGACTATTACAAATCACTTCAAATAGGGCAAAAAGCACACAGCTTCACCATATACTGACAGGTACGGAGACGGGATCGCACCCAAAATGCAGGTAGAACAGGCAGGCTCAGAGTAAAAAAAATATTTATTAAATAAAAAACCGACGTGGCAGCAACAAACAAAAAACAGGAAATCACGTGAGGAAGCCAGGGCAGAAACCAAACAGAAATAAACAGATACAAAGCAAAAAGACACAGATCATGACAGGACCCTCCCCTCAACGACAGCTCCTGACGTCAAAAAGGAGAGGTACAAGACTCAGGGGACAAGACACAACAAAGGAGAACTCAGGACAAAACACACAAGAGTCCAGGGTGACGGCCAGGAAACCGTCCAACACGGGACCCAACAGGAACAGGAGGCCTGGCTGGAACAGGAGCAAACATAGAACCATGAGAGGAGGCGGGAGCCGACGTGTTGCCAAAGGAAGAGGCAGGAGCAGATGATAAGCCAAGGGAGGAGGTTGATGGAGATGAAGCCTCAGCAAAGGCGTACACAGGCAACATTAACTTGCATTAAACAAGGGAAAAAAAGAAAAGACGGGGCAATATGTCAGAAGTACGTAGCCAGTTTGGTGGTATTGAATAAAAAAAATGTGTGACCATGAGATAACTCGTGGCCACTAGATAATTTTTAGCAGCCTCTCTTTGTGAGAGATAAACATTGTTGAAATCAGATCATACAGTATAAATACACTGTTTGTATGTTAAACTGTTAAAGTGTAGACAGAAGTCTGTTTTGGGCGTCGAGCTTCAAATGAAATAAAGCTTTTTGGACAATTACAACTTTAGTCATCACCTGTGTCTTATAGCTACAACAAGATTTACCTAAATGCAACTGACGAAAGCACAGTATATCATTCATTCCTATATTACAATAAAATGAAATTAATTCAAACTTGTCCATGTAAACAATTAACAGTCTCTGCATGTAAACAACTGCAAAAATTATCTTGTGACCACACATTAATTTCTTTTAATCCAATGTCACCGGAGAGGCTCCGTACTGAAAAGAGTATATAAAGAATATATGGAAAATATATTTCCATTTACCACATCAGAAAAAGAGGGTTGCTTTGTACCCTTCACAGCCAAACCCTCATAAAATGACAAAGGGAGGACAGATTAGATCTCATTGTCTATCAAGTGTCCTGAGTGAATGTCAGAGGAAGCAGGAAGAGGAAGGACACAGAGAAGGAGAAGAGGTGGATATGAGACTCAATAATAGGATGTGAGACAAGATAAGGCTTGATAAAATCAGGCAGAAGACACAATCATGGTTTTGGGGTTTGTGGACAGTCGAAGAAGGTTGCATAAAAATTATTTTGTGTAAACAAGCAAGATCTGCAAAACCAATGTTGTACAGCAAGAAAATATCATTATGAACAATACTAATAGTCCCAGGTCAGATTGTTTTAATGACCAATACAATCTCACTGAGATAACTAGAAATCATTAGTTAGGGACATACGTTATAATTTAAACTCTTTCATTCCTGGAAGGAATGCACATCACCCACTGCCTTTCATATCAAAATATAAAAATTGTGATAATAAGATCATATGTTAAATATCAAAAATAAATTTATGCACAGTGGTATGTGATAGTGCATACATCATATCTGATTTGTTAGTGATCTAATTATATTTTGGGTTGACTCTCAGCTACTACCACACCAAACGTAAAGTAAATATATGTAAAATTATTTAGGCTATTGCTATTTTTGTGGTGGTGTAAGATATGGTGTTCATTACTCAACAGGCGAATCAGACTCGTGAGACAAATTTGGATTTTAGACTTGAACATTTAATTGCAGAATATAAAATCTTACAATAACCTTCAGTTGGAAAACATACCTAATCAAAATCTCAGAATTTTTAATCAAGTATCAGTGGCAGTTTTTATACACAACCTTCTGACCAAACTACTTTTGGGGCAACATATGTCACTTATATGGAAGGCCCTTCCTGCCGTACAGTTTGGTCTTGAACACAAGTTCTGCAATCTGTTATTTAGTCCGAGGCATGTTTTATCTAAACTATCTGTCTGTTCTGAGATTACGGATATCATGCCACTTTTATCTAAAATGTAACTTAAATACGTGATGTTTAGACTAAACAATAATTATTTAAGATATCTTAAATAGATAAAAAGTCTAGGTGAAGAAAATTTCAAGATATCTGTAATTCATTTGGCAATATTTTAAAAGGAATTATGACCACTCAAAAATTCAGTTCAAGATATCTCTAAGTTAATTTTGCAGAGTTATTTACTTTCAAAATATCTCTCTATCTCTGTATATCTCTCTTATGTATGCGGTACTTAAATACATTCAAGATATCTTGAATAATGATGTAATTTAAGATATTTTTAGTTACAATTGTGACTAGTCAGAACAAAACACAAGATATCTTGAAAGCAAATAAAGATTCGGCAAAACTAACTTAGAGATATATTAGTAAACATATTCGCTCACCTGTCTTGACTCACATATGAGCTTAAGTGACATCCCATTCCTAATCCAAAGGGTTCAATATGACGTTGGTTCACCCTTTGCAGCAAGAGCAGCTTCAACTCTTCTGGTAAGGCTGTCCACAAGGTTTAGGAGTGTGTTTATGGGGATTTTTGACCATTCTTCCAGAAGCTTATTGATGTTGGACGAGAAGGCCTGGCTTTTAGTATCCACTCTAATTCATCCCAAAGGTTTATCCCAAGTTTATCCACACCAGATTCTGCCATCCATGTCTTTATGGACCGTGTTTTGTGCACTAGTGCACAGTCCTTTGGATGGGTGAACAAACACTGTTGGCAATATAGTGTATCTAGAACTGTATTTTTGACTGGACAAAATTCATTTTAAAATATCTTGACTTAGAGCCTCCATACCATACAACTTAATGATAAATTTGATATTGTTTAAACCAGTGGTTCCCAACCTGGGGGGCCCACTCCCCCAAGGGGAGCGTTAGAGATCACGGGGGGGCGCATAATGTGCTTGATCAGAGGTCAGGAGTCAACATAACACGAGACAACCTATTTTAGTTTCGGACAACCAGATCCAGCCTCCTGCTTGTAAAGTTCTCTGCAACGATTGACAGTCATTTGTAAAAATGAAAGGAGAAAAAAAAATTCATGACTGACGGTTCTTTCACCCAATAAACACAATCACAAAGTTTTACCCAATCAGATCAGAGCAGGGCAGGTCATGCTGTCTGACTGACAGTGGGTGCTGCCATACAGTTTGTTTATCAAGCTTTTGAGCTCCTATTTACAACATTTTATAAGTTATAAAGTGTACTGCTGCATCACAGGTCCTTTTGGAGAAGACTATAACAACGTAAGCTTCTCCACCTCTGCCGACGACGAGCTCTCGCCCTGCGTGAGCACCCAAAGTGCGACTATAACCGAGACTTCAGGGCAGGTGCTTGCTCTCAGGAATACTGTCAGTGTTTCCTGGACTATTTTCCACTGATGATTAGATATATTATATTTCTGAAAGCACCTCGCCGTGTTTCCACCGGAACACCGTGCGTTCACGTGCACAACAAAACAGCAAGAGATCACTTGACCGTCATTTAAAAAGCAGAGGCTCAGAGGCAGCTGGACCTCATCTCCACATGCAGCACGGCTCTGACCTGTGATAAATGTGATTCAGACAGTAAATATGAATAATACGTAGTATTAAATGACTACATGAGCTGAAATCTCTATTTAAATTTAACAATCATTTAGGAAAGAAATCTGACGGTTTTGTTAAAAAAATAAACAAAAAAATCTTTGCAAGGATCTCCATGCCATCATTTTTTATATAAATATACCAGAGTTCTTCTGAAAACCCTAAAATTAGATTAAAGTACTACTCAAGCAGCTCCTGAAACAGTCATCCTGGTTGACTGACTATATATATATATAGGGGGGCGACACACACACACACACACACACACACAAGCAGCCATTGTTTTTGCTAAAGCTGTGTGTACATACCCAGAGTTTGATATCTTTTTTTATTTTTTTATTAGTTTAAGACTGTTAATTTTTAAGGAAAAGTTATTTGAGTAATTCTCAAAACAGTATTCGTGTAGTTACAATTTCTGTTGTTCAACTACCAGTTTAGACCTTTTCCAAATAAAAATTTGCAACTATTTACTTCATTCTTTTATCACTTTGATAAAGACATTAATCTGAAGGAGTCTCTGGTAGTGAAGAGTAGGGGGGGGCTCAGATTGACTTGGAAGTAAGAAGGGGGGGTTTTCAGGACAATAGGTTGGGAACCACTGCTGTAGACAGTCTATGAGGAAGTCCAGACTCCATCGTGAAAGGCCATGGTTTACTTCTGACTGCTCAAGTTTTTCCCACATAAGTTTTAGCTGATGGATATTAAAAGCTGATATCAAAAACATGATCCTCACAGAGCTTCCAGGCCTCTCCAGGTGGGTCAGTATAGGATCCACACCAAGTCCAGGCTGGTAGATGAACTACATTGATCCAAGAAAGACCTCATCAGAGGGTAAAATGTGTGAGGATCAGAGGAGTAATCAGGACCACCTGTCTGGAGCTGCTGAGCTCCTTCAGGTGTGTGGTCTTTGGTACTGATGGATGGTAAAACACAGGATGTCTTCTTGAGCTGTGGAACCCTCACCAACTTCAGACTGAGTTGAACATGTATGAACTGCATGAACCTGTGCAGCATTTCATGAGCCTGGAGCTTACAAACAGCCTATAACAGGCACTTTTCCCACTTTATACACCGGGAACAACCTCTGACTCATTAGAAGTTTACGCACTGCAAGGCTTCTAACCCTGGTTCATAGTATTTGCATTTGCCTTTTAGGGTTGGCTCCAGCACGACTTTTGGAACCTGGCCAGGTGAGGTTCTAACCAGGCCGGGCTGCTCGGCCCGGTTTGACGTCATGTACTGCTGATCATTGGACTGGTTTGTTTGCTTTTCGTTTGGTTAGTGAATCATTCAGACGAGTCTGGCAACTCTTTACAAATTCTATAGATCTACTAATAACAACTATAATGACGATAGCATGCAACAACAAGCTAATAATGCTAGCTAGTAGCTTACCAGTCGATCTCGTCTCACTCTAGCCGCTTCAGAGTGTTGTTGCTGCAGGGCCAAGTACTGTCTTCAGTAACACTCCGATGTATTTCGCATTGAAATTTGTCGCCTAAATCTACATTCCTGTATCCGATTTTGCACTTCAATCTGTAATTTAACTTCAGCATGAACACCATCAAAACAAACAAGACCGTCTATTGTTGAGTCGCAAACAAAATTACTTCACTATCCTAATTTGTGCTTTTCCGGTGCAAAATTCCCACCCACTTTGAGGCGGCTCTCTGCACAGTGCAAAAAAAGCAGGGCTGGGTTGGACTTGGACCAGAGTCATCTGGGGCCGGACTGGCCGAACACAGCCTTGCAGTGTGTAAATGCCTATTGTGTCCGATTACAGCAAATAACATAGACTTTAACATAAATATATTTTACACATAATTGTCACAAATCTACCCAGCATGTTTTGCAACTTATAGGGACATGACAACCAAGGTTATATTAGTTTTGGATTTTTCAATATAGTTTAGTTTTATTTTGTTGTGATTTTTTTTTCTTTTAATTCAATTAGTTTTGATTAGTTTTTAGAGTGGACTTGCTAGTTTTTATTTCTTTTTTAATGCTTAGTTTTAGTTTAGTTTAGTTTTCATTAGTTCTAGTATCTCCAACAAACAGTGTTCCTGTGAGTTAACTAACCAGCAGCTTTTTGATCACAAGTGAAAGCAGTCCATTTTAGCGACACCTTCCTAAACTAATCACATAACATAATTTTGCCAACAAAGGACTTGGGCGATTGTTTTAAGAAGGTGGGGGGGCTGTTGCTAGTTTTTTCATGGGAGCTACTAAGAGAAGCTAGCTTGTCAAGATATTCACAGAGAAGTATTCCACCTGCTTTATTACCTGTTTCCACTACAAGACACTTGCTTTTATTTTTCTTGCAGTCATATTCAAAGAAATCCCAAAAATGATGTTACGGAACATGAGGTGACGTAAGCTACTCGTAGCTGATGTGAAACTGCTCGATTTGAAGAAAAAAAAAAAGATTTGTCCACATGGCTTAAAATAAATTGACAAACACTAAAACGAAGGATATCCTATCTAGAAATTCAGTTAGTTTTAGTTAGTTTTGTAAAAACTAGTGCTGGGCATGTTAACGCGTTATTATCACGTTAACGCAACCGACAATTAACGGCGATAATTTTTTTTAACACGCGTTAACGCAGTTTCTTTATATTTCTCCGTCTGTTGTCTGTCCTGTCTATGAAGACGCGCGCGCACACACAAAGACACAGTGATCGCCGCGGGGAGGCGGGATCCTGATCAGCCTTCATCGCGCGTCTCATCCAATGAGAGCCTTTGTTGTTCAGCACTGCA
>JARVJO010000024.1:11307068-11336131 GCA_031762555.1 Cynodonichthys magdalenae
TATACATTTTTGAAATGGCAGTTTTATTAAATTTGGGTGTTTAGTGGTATGTGGCCCTCTCTGGTAATGTCAACAAAAATTGTGGCCCCTTCCATTATGTTACCCACACCTGGTATACATCCATGCAGGTTTTTTATAAGATATTTTGCTAAATGTGCAGACAAACACTTATAGACACATGCAGACATGAGCAAAACCTTGTTGCTCCATCTTTGTCTCTAAGGGAAAAAACACAAAACTTAGTTAATGCAAAACACCAATTTTGAGTCATTTTGCTTCTACACAGAAATTATTTTATTCAAATCCTACAGGGAACAGGTTTGTGCTTGCATCATACTCTGAGAAAAAATTGTCCCATCAATATTAGGCTGTGTTATGAATGAAATCCCATTTATCACTCACACGGCACTGACCTTCATCATTTATCTGTAGGTCAACTTTGTGAGAAATATGCAGACATGATTTCCTTTGTATTCCTTTCTTTTTATAAAACACATATTTGGATTGCTCATGAGATGTTTTCTTTTAATTTGGTTCTTATTATTCAAGCATAATCAAATCATTGTTTAAACTTCTACAAAGAAATCCAGGTTAGGTTAACAGCCGTGTTTAAAAATAGGTCCTTGGATGTGTGAAGTATTTATCATCTAATCTGTCTGACAGTCCATTTTCATCACAACATCCTCTCCTACGAGTGAAATAATGTTGGCCCTTCAGGCGATGTAAATGAAGAGGAATGTAAAGGCCGGATTCCAAGGCTCCGAGTGTGGACGGTTGAAGTTAATGTGATTGAAGCTAATTGATGCATGGCCCCACTTCATCTGTTGAGATGGAACCCAGAAATGTCATGTTAGAAGGTAATTACTCATCACAGTCCCGTGTCTCGTGTTTGACTGTGGATAATGTGGGTATTCTTAACTCCTGATGTTAGATAACTTATTGGTTGGTAGGCACTCACAGGCATCGAGAGGGAATTAACTGAAATTGTTACAACCTTGCAGCCCCAGTGACCTTTTATATTTTGATGTTCTCCTTGAGAAAATGGCCTGAAGTCCACATCAGAAAAAGTCCCCAGTGTGTGAGAATTAAAAAAAAATGTACATGTATTGTCAAATATTCAAACTTTGAGCTCATTGTTGGGTTTCTGTAAAAGTATTTTTGCAAAGGTGTAAAAAAAATTGCAAATTAAGAAATAAAATAAACTAAATCTGCACATTATTTTTCTCATACTCATGGTTTAAGTGTCCTTAATTGAAAATTTCTTAGCAAAATTTGTAATCAGATGCCAGCTACCACTTGCCATTGTTTGCCTACGTAAACAGCTGAGGTGACTGAAAATACAGCAGGTCAAATGTTAAACTACTGCCCGGCTGCATTTGTTTACCTACCTGCTACCTAAGCTAGGACCAACCTAATGTAGGTCCATCGTGTGACTCGAGTTTCCAGATTTTAGTGCATTTAGCCTTGTTTGCATTGATTGTAGACCTGCATTTATGAATTGCATTCAATGTGTTTGGGAAACTACTTGAGCAATTATTTTAAAACTGCCTTATTCAATAAACTTCTGTATGTTTGATTTTATTCTTTGTGATGTGTACCTTCAAAGTGAACAGCCTACTTATGTACTTGAACTGATGTCACATGACTCATTTGTGCCATAGTAAGAGTTATTGTACATGTAGTGCAAACCTTTTTAACAAGATATTATACTAAAGATTAAATGAAAACAGCAGGCAATAATTTGTGAATCCCCCTCCACTCCCCCCACCAACCCCACCTAAAAACAAAGTGACAAATGCAAAAAGGTGGGAAACAATGAAATTAAAGTGGTTGTAAAATTAGAGGTCTGAAGAAATAAAAAAAAACAGTTTTAATAATGACGACAAGACTGAAGGTAGGTATTAAAGATATGAAATTTATAAATCATAAAAACAAGAGTTATAAAATCTAAATATTAGTAAATCTAAGACTTTACACTAAAACAGAAATACTTAATTTGAAATAATTACCAGATTGTTTAATTTGCATTTGTTCGGTTCAACGCTACAGTTAGACATACATGTTTCCTAAAGTAATAATTATAATATAAAAAATATATGTAAAAGTATTCTGGAGAGTTTATTCAGTTTGCTGTGTTTTACAGCATACAGATCATCACATTTGATGGATTTGGCGCCTTCTTGTGGCCTAATCACTTAAATTTAATTAAATTCCCCTAAATGTGAGATTAATTTAATTTGATTACTTTCCCATAATAAACCTGCCAATCATCATAGTGTTTGATAGAAAAACACGCTACATTCTCTCGAGAGAAGTTTTAAAGAACAAACATTGAAATTAAAATAAAAAAAAAAAAAAAACAGTCTGTCCTCTTGGAGCGCTGTTACAAACTATCACACTTTTCTAGAAGAACTGCTTTTGGAAACCGGAAGTTAAATTGTTGTTCATCCGTCAGTGTGGCTGTACGTCGTAGAACCAACGATGGCCACCACTGCTGCAAAACAAACGACTAAAATAGTCTCAAAGACAACTGCGGGAGGCACCGGGGCGGCGGCGGCCAGTGGTGCCCCCCCGATAATGCCTCTTGCCTCTCCACTGATGGGGAAAAAGAAGAAGCCGTTTCTGGGGATGCCTGCTCCGCTGGGTTACGTTCCCGGTCTCGGCAGAGGGTAAGCTAGCTAATGCTAAGTAGCTAACTTAGCTCTATCAGTCATGCTACGTTTGTTGACATTTTAAACTGACGACTTGTTGCTCTCAGTTTTAACTACAATAATAAAAACATTTTGGTTTTTGCTTTCTCGACGAGCATTTAAAAACAATACTTGTATTTTAGAGCTACTGGTTTCACCACTCGATCTGATATCGGTCCTGCTCGTGATGCCAATGATCCAGTGGATGATCGACATGCACCCCCAGGAAAAAGGACTGTCGGAGACCAAATGAAAAAGAGCCAGGATGATGATGATGAAGATCTGAACGACACCAACTATGACGAGGTTTCTGTTAATTTGAACAACAATACCTAATCTTATTTATTGAGGCCTATCACTGATTGTGTTGTATTTATTTATTTTTTTAAAGTTCAATGGTTATGCAGGCAGCTTGTTCTCCAGTGGGCCTTATGAAAAAGATGATGAAGAAGCAGATGCGATATATGCAGCTCTGGATAAAAGGATGGATGAAAGACGCAAAGAAAGAAGGTTACTGATAAAACTATTATACAAAAGATCAAATATGAACGCTTGATACGTTTGCAGTGCATTCTTTATTGACCTCTGGTATTTATTTTATTTTTCTTGCTGGTATTTATAGGGAACTGAGAGAAAAGGAAGAAATTGAAAAATATCGTATGGAGCGACCCAAAATCCAGCAGCAGTTCTCTGACCTAAAGGTATATTTTTCACATCACTACAGTCTTTCCTAATCTTTAAATTAGGGATGCACTGATATGAAAATTTCTGCCAATATTGATATCCGATATAATTATTGCTGTTACGGCCGATATCCGATATTTACAGATATTACACAAACACACAAATTATATTATATATACACGCACAAACACACTTTGGTCTTTTTTGATATCGTAAATAAACGATCAGACCTCTGACATGGCTCCCTACTTCAGTTATTCCTGGCTATGCAGCATTAATTTCACTATCATGATCAAACAGATGCTGCTCAACCAACCATTTCGCCTCCTAAAACAGAAACACAAAGCTAAAAAGTGTGAAATCATGATCGGACGTTAATATCGACCCAGTTTTACATATCGGACCGATACGATATTCTAAAAAAAGACTAATAATACCAATATTAATGCCGATATATTGTGAATCCCTGCTTTAAATATAGTGTATCAAATTGTATTACAACAGATCACACCATTTATTGGCTTGTTTATTGCTGTTTTTGTATTTGTACTATGTAAAAAGATAAAATATAGAAGCTTTAGTTGAGAAGACTTAGTGACAAGGTGTAAAAACGGTAAAATGAGCAACATTTTATCTTTTCCCTTTAATGGTAGTGTGCTGCCACGGTCACTCTGCACATTATATCTTTGCATATTACAAAATTCTTAATCTACATTGTTAATATGCCTGCTCGACAGCCTGACTGTGAAAAGTTGTACCACTTAAATGAAGGAATTTAAACAAAATAACTTTTCTCTGCAAACAAAGGTTTTGTCATATTTTGATTTCTTGGCATATAATTGTCATCACATGGTCAAACGTTTCAACAAGGCTCCCATATCAAGTCAACTCAGATTTCATTTTGGTCTGTTTTTATTCAGCTTTCCTTTTTTTTTCTTTGCAGAGAAAATTAGCAGAAGTGTCTGAGGAGGAGTGGCTGAGCATCCCTGAAGTTGGAGATGCCAGGAACAAGCGGCAGAGGAATCCTCGTTATGAGAAGCTCACCCCCGTCCCTGACAGCTTCTTCTCTAAACACCTTCAGACCGGGGAAAACCACACCAGTGTTGATCCTTTACAAGGGGTCGGTGTTCGTGTAAATCAAACACATCCAGCTAAAACTTGTAGCTCAACTTTATGCTGTAGTTATTTTGTGCCCCAGCAGGAGTCAGAATATCCCACTGGATAGAAGGAAGCCTCTGCAGCAGCAGTCCCTTAGAAATGTTGATGTGATTTTATGAGCTGTAGTTGATCCTTTAAATGTACCTAAATCAACCAACTAATTGGTCTACCTGGTGCATTTTTATATAATTTTTTTAAACAGTTTACTTGAAAACAATTGGAGACACAGTCCATTGATTAAGAAGTGATTTGTGTATAAAAGTTTTTTCTAAAGTAATACAGAGCATTATTATTTTTAATATTATTTTTCCCCTCAGTTGCTGTGTTTATTTTATTTAAATGTTTTATTTAAATCTGTGAGAAAAGTGTTATATGATTCAGGCTATTTAATCTGTTTGAACAAACTGTAACTGAATCCCCTTTAAAGCTTCTTTCATTTATTGTTATCGCTTTCTGTCTTGGCTAGCTGGGAGGCCTGAACACACCATACCCTGGCAGCATGACCCCTGGTCTGATGACTCCTGGAACAGGAGAGTTGGACATGAGAAAAATTGGTCAGGCCAGAAACACACTGATGGACATGAGGCTCAGTCAGGTTACTTTTGCAAAATCTTCATCTATTTTCACATTTTTGACTTTTTGTTTGTTTTTTTTTTTACTCTTCTGAAGTTATCCTTTTATCAGGGATTTAAATGCTCTTTTTCTTGTTTCTCATTTCAGGTTTCAGACTCAGTCAGTGGACAGACTGTAGTGGATCCAAAGGGTTACCTGACAGATCTCAACTCCATGATTCCCACTTATGGAGGAGACATTAGGTAGTTAAAAGAGACCATCTTATGTATGCTGCTTGTTTCTACGTCTATTTGTGCTAACCCTAACCTGATTTATGCATAACTCTTGTGCCCAGTGACATCAAGAAAGCTCGTCTGCTGCTGAAATCAGTGAGGGAGACAAATCCTCATCACCCGCCTGCATGGATTGCTTCTGCCAGATTAGAAGAAGTGACGGGCAAACTGCAGGTGGCCAGGAACCTCATCATGAAAGGCACAGAGATGTGTCCTAAGGTAAACAAGGATGAACAGAAGAAATTTGCTTAAGCACTAATTTACACGACTTGCGAATCATGCAAATAAATAAGTCCTAAAATATTTCACTGAATATCTGTATGTGTATAGAGTGACATAAGAGGAATTTCAGATTGTGTTGCCAAGTATATTTAAAATATGTTGATGTTACTTTATTATAAAAAGAAAATGTGTCAAAATTTCCAAAATAACCGTAAAGATGTGCTTTTTTTTGTTTTTCAACCAGAGTGAGGATGTGTGGCTGGAGGCAGCTAGACTCCAACCTGGTGACACAGCTAAAGCCGTGGTGGCCCAGGCTGTTCGCCACCTCCCACAGTCTGTCCGCATCTACATCAGGGCTGCAGAGCTCGAGACAGATATCAGAGCCAAGAAGCGAGTCCTTAGAAAGGGTAAGACATTAGATGTGAAAGTCTGTCTCTGTTGTCTGCATTTATTATCGGATTGTGTGACATTTATTTTGAAGTAGCCTGTTGCTGTCTTGTTTTGAACAGAAAGGTTCATGTGCCTTCCCAGCACTGCACGTGTTAATGAGTTTGATTCTGTTGCCAAAAGGAAGACACTTATTTCTCCAGGGCTAAAATTCAAGGCCAGTCTCAATCTGCTCATGGTCTCGTAAAATTACCCACACACTCATCAGAGTTACATTTGGCAGCTGTGATTTTGGCGTGGTGTCAAGGCCCGGCTCTGCATGTAACCATGGTGTCAGTGCCCTGACACACACATGCACACACAAGCTTCACATGCACCAAGATTTCCCAGCAGCATACTCCACTGACAGAGATGGATCGAAGTTCTCTCCGAGGAAGCGCCCTCTCCGCCTCTACTTGTTCAAATGCCTCTGCTCTACTTTACTTCATTACATACAGACCACTCCTCCTTTGCCTTCACACCAGACTCAATAAAACATAACTACAAATGCATTACTAGAAACCACTTTCAGACATGCAATGTTGTCCAGTGATAAAATGATATATAAATGGGTCAGCTTAGTGTTTGAAAGAGCAGCAGTTACTTTGTGGTAAAGACCTAGAAATGTTATCATGTTACTTTTAGTGCTGCAATAATCTCAAGTGCATTCAAGCTATGTTTTCAGGTAGATCATTACATACATTGTATTGTTTAACAGCTTTGTTCACACTCAATGCCATTGTGCCATATATGTATTTTTCTGTCCTAAGTTTGTTGAATAAGAACAATTTGGTGTTTGTTTTCTAATGCTTTTAGTTAAAATTGAAGCTGTAGAATCTCTGATCTCGTCTTTGATTTGTGCACAGAGCAATTAGTATACTGTTACACTTTAATATAAGCATTGTGATTATCCTCAGTGGTCTTAAATATATCACTCTTATCTGACTTTCATCATAAACATCACCATTCTTTGAGAAATTGAACAGTTTTCATTTTGAAAAGATTTTAAAGTTAATGATAGAGATTTCAGGAAGGAAATTAATACTGGTCATGTCTGAAAGCTATTATGTAGTGTGATATTAATACTGTGTGGTAATGAACATTTTTTTCAACCTGTGTGATTGTTTCTTATGTAGCCTTGGAGAATGTATCAAAGTCTGTCCGACTGTGGAAAACTGCTGTTGAGCTGGAGGAACCAGAGGATGCCAGGATCATGCTCAGCAGAGCTGTGGAGTGCTGTCCTACAAGTGTGGAGGTAAACTCCAAACATTTTGTGGCTACATGAAGCTGAGATCTCACCTCTAAATTTACTGAACATTTGCTAATTGTGACACACGTCAAACTTTGCTTTACTTCAGCTGTGGCTGGCGCTTGCCCGTCTTGAGACGTACGAGAATGCCCGCCGTGTCTTGAACAAAGCTCGAGAGAACATCCCAACTGACCGGCACATCTGGATCACAGCCGCTAAGTTGGAGGAGGCCAATGGCAACACTCAGATGGTGGACAAGATCATTGACAGAGCCATCACTTCTCTGCGAGCCAATGGTGTGGAAATCAACAGAGAGCAGTGGATACAGGTTCGTTCATGAGACTTTCAGGTGTTTCATACCTTGAAGAAGGTAGATGGCTTTCAACTGTTTCTTATGGTCATCACTAATGGATCTTCTCAATGACAACCTGTTAATGCCTGGAATTTTAGAAAAGTCTTGATCAAGTCAAACAGTAAACAAGAGTAGGTATGAGAAAAACTAAAATTTTAAAGTGAATAATATTCTACAATTTAATAAAATAAATGAAATATAAATTAGAAGACCCTGAAAAATAAAAAAACAATAATAAAAATAAATTGTACTTTTATAGTGTAAAATAACAATTCAGAGTCAGTTATTTTTTACTATCTGTGTCAGCCTGGTGCTGCTATATGGTGGGAAGAACTGAAGGTGGGGACAAAACAAAACCCTACATTATTGTCCAACTGTTCAAAGTTAAGAGTTCACAGCTCCAATTTTACTGACTGTGCCCAAAACAACGCGATCATTGCACTTAATCTTTACTAAAGTGTTTAAACAGATTAAACATAACTAATAACAAGAGCAAAAAATACATTGTTGGAATTAGGCAGTTAATTAAATTGATAGCTACCTTTCTTACTGCTGCATTTCCACTTTCTATAGTACGAGCATCATGTAGAAATTAGCCTCTCTCGTGCAGGGAGAACAGTTTTCATCACTGCTTTCGTCGTGTCGCTGTATCGCACTGCGCACTCCTTTCCAAAACAAAAGCGGCGCTCTCCTTTTATCTGTCAATCAATCTCAGAGCAGCATTCTGCCGATATCAAAATCATAAACGTGCTGTACTCACTTAGAACCCCTGGAGAGGAGATACGGAAACAGCGTAGCTGGAACCGTGGAGACAAATTTGTCCGAAGTGGACCACAAACAAGCGCGCCAGTAGAGAGAGGTCTTTAGCTGCTGTTGCTGCCAGGGTGGGAAGTAGAGCCTGGTTTTTTCTTCTGTTTAAATTTACACGGTTCTGTGCCCCCATGGAAAACTTGTGCATGACAACTTTTGCACTTAGCTGGAACTTCGTTTTTGATGAAAATGGCGACATCGCTCCTACTCCTTGCTACTTTGTTAGCGCGTGTTGTTGTGATCACGTGGGCTCTGCATGCTTTATCCAAGCACTGCTGGATAGAAATGTTGGAGCGGACTACTGGATTGAACTGCTTCCATCAGAGTGCTTATTTATCTGAGAATTTAGATGCAGTCCCATACAATCAGATAATTGTTTTTTGGCTGATATCGGACTGATATCCGATACCAATTTCGGATCGGACACCCCTATTATTTGCCTTAACTGTCAAATATAACATTGCTGATTGTGTTAAACATTGAGGAGGACTGATGTTAAGTCTTAAGGCCCCCACATACTCAGGCGTACTTTCCTCCGTGGAGGTCTGTGCGGACTCGAAGCAGCCGTCTGCCGGACTGGTCCGCGCAGAGATCAATTTTTTGCGTCCACGGTGTGGCCCAATAAACTGTCCGCCGAGTTCACGTCGAACTGTTTTGAATGCGACACCTAGCTTATAAGGTTCACGCCATGACTGAAATTGCTAGAAATTAAAGAATTTGTCTGACGGTCAGTACGCTAGAGTATAAAGTCACAAACGTCCGCGGACAATATGCGCGGAGTCCGCGCGGCTCACAGACCACGCACAGTACGCCAGAGTATGTGGGGGCCTTTAGAATGAAAGCAGCTTATCTCTTTCTTTAGATTTTAGTAAATGCATTTCTCTCTCTCCCTAAACCACAGAAAACATCTGACTAACATGGAAAACTTTGCAACTGTACATTTTATACCTTAGGAAGGATACAAACTGTGCCAGGCTTGGGTTCATTTCACTGTGATAACGTGCCAGTAAATTGGCAAAGTGCCCCTCAGTTATTTTATCTGAACTCAACAAAAACAAACCAGCCCTTTGACTGACACTTTGTGTGGTGCTGTTCAGTTATTTTGCAATCATGGCCTTTTACAAAAGTCCCCTTTAGCACAGTTTATTTTTTTTTCCTTAACACTCTGGCATTTTTCAGAACTGGTAAAATTTTGTTTGGAAAATTTGAAAAATCAAGTTTGACTGTTCTCAAAGAGGGATTAAGAGAGGAACAGTAATTGTTGCACACATAATTAACACAAATGTTTTGATATGAAGACAGATGTTTTGCTCTTTTGCAAAGAGTTGTGTGCCAGAAAGTTTTTCAGGTTGACTTGTTACCTCAGTTTACCCTGAGCTAGTTTTCTACAGAAAAAGTAATGTGAGTTCAGAATGCATCTTTTAAAAGATTGATGAGTTATAAACTGTAAGTCATCTACATGGATGTTAATCAGTAACTTTAGGTCATTTGGGGATCTCCTATGTCAGTAGTACAGCTCATTTTTTGACACCAGCTGCACAAACATTTTTATATAAATTTCCTCAAAATTCCAGTCTTCTCTCTGATAGACGCCAGCAGTTCATGCTTTCTTTCTTTTCTTTTTTTTTTGTTTTTTGTTCACAAAGAGTCTTTTCTCTTCTGAATATCTCTTCTGGTCCTACAGGATGCAGAAGAGTGTGACAAAGCAGGCAGTGTGGCTACTTGCCAAGCTGTGATAAGGGCCGTCATAGGGATTGGGATCGAAGAGGAGGACTGCAAACATACCTGGATGGAGGATGCAGACAGCGTGAGTTAGAAAACACTTGAGATGTAACAAGATCCTGACACCTTAAAATAAAGTTCATGTAATAATTTGCTGTTTGAGTTTAACTTAGCTTTAAAGGGGAGGCATTATGTATTTTCCAGGCACATAGTTCAATTCTATAACACAATAAAGTAACTGTCATCTTCAGTTGTTATGAAATGGTTGTATACATAAAAAATAAATTAGACTTTGCATCATAACGTATTCAAACGCCTTTAAATTGGCCTCTGTCTCTGTAAGAATTTCCTACAGTTTCTGACGCTCATGCTTCAGCAGGTCTTCACAACAATGCTTCATGTCGTTTATAGCCTTTTGTAGGAGTGTTGTATTTTGTTCTGAAAAAAAAAGAAAAGAAGCAACATTGTATAACATCGGTTTTGGAAAATGGCAACTCAGGATACAGTTGAACCTTACTCGAATTATCCCACGTTCGACTAGAAAAGTATGTTTTCTGAAAAACCGGAGCGAATACAGAGATTCAGATGTTTCAGCTTGGTAATATATTTCTAAGTCATCCTCTCATACATATACATCAATATTAAACTAGTCTCTTTGGCATCCAAAAATACATTTCCTCAATCAAGGCGTTTTTTAAAATCTGAAATGGACTGGACTGAGCTTCAGGGAGGTGCTTTGTGTAAATAGGCTGTGCTTTGTACCAGCAAGTGTTTAGGCATCTTTTAATGGTTACCACAGGAAATTGAAGGATTTCTCAAACATGCATGAAAGAGTCAAAGCAACACACTGAGTATGTCCTGATGCATCTCAGTAATCCAGGTAAAAAATCAAAAGGAAAAAATAAGTAGGTCCTCTGGATGGGTTCTTCTATAACAAAATGTTTTGTCTCTCCTAACGACAGTCAGGTGATGGGGCACATGACCCTCTATGAACAATAGAGCCACTAACGACCTATTGTTTGGTTGAGGGTCCTCTTTTGTGTGTGACCAACCTGTTTGTCCTCCATGTGGAGGCAGTGCTTATAAGGCTGAGTTTACCTGAAACTCCTCAGACTGAAATGTTTCATTAAAGAACAACCTGTTCAGAGGACCTATTTATTTTTTCCTTTTGACTCTGAGTATGTTTTGGATGAGGGAATGACATTATAACATGGTATAAAGCTCAAAAAAGTTGATTTTGCATACTACCTCCCTTAAAGATGTTTGCTTTATTTGCTTCAGTGTGTGGCCCATGGAGCGCTGGAGTGTGCCAGGGCCATCTATGCCCACGCCCTGCAGGTGTTTCCCAGTAAGAAAAGCGTCTGGCTTAGAGCAGCCTACTTTGAGAAGAACCATGGCACCAGGTTGGAAGTTGTCAGCTGATAAATTTCTTCACATTCCTATTTTTTTACTAGTCTTATTTTTTCTCTCTCAACTGCAACTTTGCTTTTCCATCACGTTTCTGTGGCTCGTCTCATTTCTCAGAGAGTCTTTGGAGGCACTGCTGCAGAGAGCTGTGGCTCACTGTCCCAAAGCAGAGGTCCTGTGGTTGATGGGAGCCAAGTCCAAGTGGCTGGCTGGAGATGTGCCAGCAGCTAGGAGCATCCTTGCTCTTGCCTTTCAGGTGATTAAACCTTGTACACATATGATGTCACATGCTCTGTGGTCAGTAAATGTGTTCTTGTGCCTAGCCCTGAGTCAACCTCACATGTTCTCCTGTTGTTGTTTAATCCAGGCCAACCCCAACAGTGAAGAGATCTGGCTCGCTGCTGTCAAACTGGAGTCTGAAAATAATGAGTATGAAAGAGCTCGTCGACTGCTGGCCAAAGCTCGCAGCAGTGCACCAACAGCCCGGGTTAGTCAGTGTGAGAGCACAGTTTCCTGAGTTCAATCGCTCACAAACAATCATTTGTTTGCTTCAGATTTTGATTATAAATAACTCAAAAATAACCCAAAGAAAACAAATTCAGATTTCTTTCAAACCATTTTAGCTTAAATCTGTGCAGCCCATGTGCACAAATAGAGATATGTTATTACTATAATTACCCCTGTGTGACCAGCAGAATATTTCTCTAATAGAGATTTATTAGAAACTATCTGACTCGTGTTTCAATGTTAACCTATCCTATGTTTTTTTTTTTTTTTACGAAAAATATCAGTGTTTAATAGTATGTTAAAATTGTTTTGTCTTTAGAGTGACTCGTACCGACTTTTTGAGCTTCTCAGGTTCAGGCTTGTATTTTTATTTCCTGCAATCTGTCATCAGCACTCAGGTTGTCAGTTGTTAGTAGTGCTCTTTAACTATGACTCTGTCTACCCAACCAGGCTGCTCTCTTTCATGTTCTGTATTGAGCACTGATAGATATGAGTCAGAGTTTGCCTGTACTGATTGTCCTGTCAGATAAGACAACTTTGAGGTGTTGTGCAGATGTTAAACACTTAGGATTTACTTAAAGGTGATAAGTGACGCACCACTGTCATTGGATGGTTTTTGCAGGGGGATTCAGTGGACGTTTTGTATATTTTACATCTAAGTCTTTTAAATTCTTACATTTGTACGTCCTGTCTGATCAACTTTGCTTTAAATCTGCACAGGTGTTCATGAAATCTGTGAAGTTGGAGTGGGTGTTGGGAAACATAGAAGCAGCCCAGGACTTGTGCACTGAGGCCTTAAAACACTATGAGGATTTCCCCAAGCTTTGGATGATGCGAGGACAGATTGAGGAGCAGTGTGAAAACATGGACAAAGCCAGAGAGGGTTACAACCAAGGGGTGAGGCAGGAAAAATGTTTTGGGTGTAATTGTTCGGGTATTAATCAAATGAACAGCAAGTCGAGGGAATTCAAATCAGTTTGTGGGCTTTCAGTGAGTGATTGTTTCCTTTTCTGTTTGTAGTTAAAAAAGTGCCCCCACTCGGTGCCCCTGTGGTTGCTGCTGTCTCGCCTTGAAGAAAGAGTGGGACAACTGACCAGGGCCAGAGCAATTCTGGAGAAGGCTCGACTCAAGAACCCACAGTGTGCTGAGTTGTGGTGAGAAAACGAAACAAAGTGTGGTGTTGCATTTGAATGGAGTCGCAAGATTATGTCCAAGTTTAAACTTAAAAGGAGTCTCCTCCACAGTCTTCAAAGTATGCATATAATAAATATGTTTGTACTGGAAATAAAACCCAAACTTAAGTGGTGAAATAAAAAACAAATGGCAGCTATTTTTAACTGTGATGCAATATTGTCTTTGCTTCTAATCAGGTTGGAGTCTGTCAGACTGGAGTTTCGGGCCGGACTGAAAAACATTTCCAACACATTAATGGCCAAAGCTCTGCAGGAGTGCCCAAATTCAGGTGACTAGGAAAGACGGTGTTTATTTTAGAAGCCTAAAAGTTTTGTGTCTGCATGTTTTTAAATGTGGAAAATAAGTGAAATGGCAAAACTCCTCATTTTATAGGTGTTTTAAACTAAGATTGTTTCTTCCATTTATACACAAAAATGTATCTGGTGTCAAATAATGATGGTTACATAATGATTTTAGAGGATATATATGATAGATCAGTAGGTTTTATTATTTTCTCCTTCAAAGGCATCCTGTGGGCTGAGGCGGTGTTTCTGGAGGCCAGACCCCAGAGGAAGACGAAAAGCGTGGACGCTTTGAAGAAGTGTGAACATGATTCTCATGTTCTGCTCGCTGTGGCAAAGTAGGACTAAGTTTTTCACTGTTTCACTACCAACCATTAAGTTTTGTTTTTTTTATTCATTGCATAAAACTTTAGATGGTTCTCAAATACAAACATTCATACCTCTCAGGTTGTTCTGGAGCGAGCGTAAGATCACCAAAGCTCGGGAGTGGTTCCTCAGGACAGTAAAGATTGAGCCTGACCTGGGAGATGCCTGGGCTCTCTTCTACAAGTTTGAGCTGCAGCATGGCACAGAGGTACAGAGTTTATGTTTAGACTTGTGCAAGCCTTATCAGTTTTATCATCTAAATTACAGCTTCATTTTTCTATCTACTTTGCACCATACATTGATTGGATTTTCTGATTCATGAAAGAAGCAGCCTCTCTCACTGTGTGTGTGTGTGTGTGTGTGTGTGTGTGTGTGTGTGTGTGTGTGTGTGTGTTTAACCTTCTTGTTTTTCCATCCATCAGGAACAGCAGGAAGAAGTGCGGAAGCGATGTGAGAATGCAGAGCCCCGTCATGGAGAGCTGTGGTGTGCCGAGTCCAAACACGTCCTGAACTGGCAGAAGAAAACAGGGGAGATATTAGTGCAGGTAGCCAGCAAGATCAAGAACACTTTCTAAGATTTGGAAAACTTGGACTGAGAACACCTGGAGGACTCTGGCAGTCACCAGCCAAAACGGGAACAATTATGGACATGTTTGTTCTTTACTAGGACTGATCCTCCTCTTACACACTCTTACACTCTTCACTCTTTCCTCGTTTGATCATTTTATAAACCTGAATCTTTGTGTTTGTTTACAAAAACAGCTTTAGTATCAGTATGAAAACAGGTCTCGTCACATTTTAATTAATAGCTTAAATGGAAAAGTCAAAATGAATGATTGCTTCTTTAAGGAACACATCTGGCAGAGAGTACTATGAGTTTTTGTGGAACCGTTGCTTAGTGACTTTTGGCCCCCAGATGAATCAAGATGTTGATTCAAACCTTCAGCGCTCTTCTGATGTACTTTTCATTATGAATTATTTTTGTCCTCTTGAAAAGTAAACCATCTCTCAGGTCTGCTTAAAAATCTATAAAGGGTGTCTTTTGTGATTTTTATTAATTTTTCTTTTGTTGCCGTCTATTGGCCCCCCTTTAAAAAGGTCTTGGAGTGTTTCCCTCAGTATGAAGATGCTGCTACCGTGCACCACGCTTTTACCCAAACAACTTGAGAAGTCGGCTAGTCTTTATGGTCTCTTAAACACTGACGCACCAGCTCCATGTGCCAGGATCTGTGTCCAACATAATTATGTGAGAGATGGGTTGGTATTTTTAATTTGGAAAGTCTTTTTGGCTTTAGTAACTTGTCTTACAGAGAAGAGGGGAAAAACCACCTAACCAAAGATCAGAAATCTGGTGACGTATTAAAAAAAAAAAAAAAACAGGTATTTTTTTTTTTGTCAAAAAAGTGCCCGCCCCTCGCTTCTGCAGGAATAGAAAACGAAGTCTCCGCATCGGATTATGAGGGCACCGGCATTCTGATATGCGTAATAAGGAGCTAACTGGACCTGGTCAATTTGACCACAGGCTGTTCAGAAGCATCATTATGTTGGTAATGTATTTGCAGCAATAACATGGTTGTAGAGGTATATAAAATAAGAAAATGTAAAGAAACTGCTTTTTTGGGGTTTGTTTTTGTGATTCACAATTTGTTGGCTCAAGTCATCTTAAGCATGTTTTTAGTGCTAAAGTAAAACTGAACAACTGCCCGCTGTATTCAGTGCATACATTTTGAAAATGAATGCAGCAATGGTTTGAATGCATTATAAAAGTTTTCACTTAGGTGTAAACAAAGAAAAACAACATGCTGTGTGAACTGATTTATTGTGTTTTTATGTTTAGGGTCACAGTTTAAGCATCTGTCAGATGTTATAAAAATAAAGAAATATAGTAAAACCTTCAGAGTAAAATAGTGAAGGTTTTGCCTCCTTTATGGAGCGTTTGGATTCAGCTTTTTGAGTTTGAAGTTGTCCAACACATAAATTGACAATTGGCTTTTTCAAGAATGTGACAGTTTTTATTTTTTTTATTTTATTTGTGGTCATGTACAAGATACTTTGCAGCCATCCAGTAAAGCGGTAATAAAGTTTATTGCAGCATGGACAGCAACACCTATCCTCCCATGCAGTTCACATTCTTTGTTGGGGAATTTGGGGCGTTTTGGTTTGGCTGACAGTCAGGATCATGCCTATTTTTTTTTTTTTTCTGTCTCACTGCAGAGATTTATTTATTTTTGTTCAGTTCAGACGATTCAACGAACCCAAACCCTGCATGTTGTATAAACGCTCTAACTAACCTTGTTTCGGTAACGCGCTTTTCAAACGAAACCGAAAGGATAAAGGGCGACTGATTGATTGCATTAGTTTTTTTCCCCTCCACCTTGGACTTGATCAGACTAGAGTTTGGTGAAATCCTAAGCCCGTAATCCGCCATCCATGACGGGGATGGAAACAGGAGCGGCTGTCTCGGTTGGTGATGCTGGAAACTACGGAGCACCACGTCGGGACGTCCCGCCACCACAACATTAACCTTTTCTCATGAGGAAGTGCAAAAATATTAGAGAAGAGGGTGGAAAAGAAAAAAATTAATACAGGTTTGGTTACAATGAGCACTGCCGAATCCAGAGTAACTCATCGGATCTGCCAGACACAGACGGGTTTGCTTGTGTGAAGCTCCTGCACAAGAACATGATAAATGGTGAGTGCGTCTTTACGCATCGGATATATGAAAGAAGACAGATTCAAGCTTAAATAAACACAGTTAATAGTGAAGATTGAGTATTTTACTGCATTTATTAGGCTATGTTAAAATATTAGGTTACTTTACCCTTCATGCTATGTGAGTTTAAAGCAGTGCGCGTTGCATTTTCCTCTTTATCAATCTAAAGATAATTTATTTTTCCTCTACGTTTATCTGTGTTTCTTCTAGTGTCTGACAGGAACTCTGCTCCGAAGTATCCTAGTGATTCTCCTGTCGGCCAGCTGCTGTGGTAAACCTAAGTGTAACTACAGAGACATCCTGGGCTCCTACAGAGAGGTCATCTTCATTGAGCTGCAGAATCTGGTGTGACGACAAAGACGCACACATCACTTATCAGAAGTGTTTTTCTTTGATGTTTTTTTTTTTAACGTTCTAATAGATTGTTTCTGTCAGGCAAAGCTTTTAAAGGGGCTCCTCAGACCTAACTAACTCACCGTGTTAGGCTGCCCTCCGGTGTTTGTGGTGCAATAGTTCATTTTCTCACGTATTATTTTTTAAACCATGTATTTGCTTTTAATTATTATTTTTTGATTTTTGCAGAATTTGACTGGATCTTTAGATGCATTCAAAGAGAGAGACCCTTGTCCCTCAGGGAAGGTAAGTGGCCCCACATTTGATACACTTTACAAAAGGTGGTTGCTTAAAAAGCTTAAAAAAACAAAAGTAATTTTTCTACAAAAGTCAGAAGACAAAATACGTTTGAATTTTTAGCAATAAACAAGAAAACTAAACTGTGCTTTTCCAAAACAACCAAATTGCAAATGTCCCAAATAAACATTTAAGAAAATAATAAACAAAATAACCAACTTGTCACTGATACATTTGCTCATTAGAAAAAAAATGAAGATGGCCAAGGTACTTTAGTTAACAAAAAGTAAAACAAAAAGCACACAAAAAAGCTTTCAATATGAAAAACAACCAAACGGAACAAATAAAATTTAAATGCAACATAAACACATGTGTACTTTTGAGAAACAAACACCATTATCAAATACCTTTTTGTTATTTTGTAAATTGATATATTTATTGCTTTTGGTTGAGTATTTTGAATACCTTGATTATGGGCTATATTTTGTTTGTTCTTGTTTTTGTGTCATTTTATAATTCTCTAACTTGTTTGTGTTCTGTTAAGTGTTGTTTTGTTACTCGGGTGCTTTCAGCACCATGGACAGGGTAACTGGTCCCATTATGTCACTTGATCTAATGAAAGGTATTCAGTGTGACAGAGTAATTATTTTTCTCAGTTTTTTTTTTTTAATGTCCGTTCAGGCACGTCGCATCCTGGGGTCCATCTACAGTTTGGCACAGCAGATGCGGTGTCAGAGGAGTGGCAAGCAGCTGTCTGACCTGGAAAGGCCAGTGGAGAACATGGAGCAGCTTATCATTCAAAACTGCAGTCCCAACTATATGGTAAAATAAAAATAATAAGAATAAAAAAAATTACTTTCATTTTTTAAGCATCCACAATCACACATTACAAAATGATTAAATTAAATAATGAAATTGTTTTTTTGTTTTTGTTTTAAGACAAATGGAGGCTCTTGTTCGGCGGTTCGAAAAATACGAGGAAAAAAGAAGAGGAGGCAATGGCTCATTAAAGTTATTAAAAAGCTGATCACTTGTTGGGCAAAACTTCAAAGTGTCTCCATGTCTTCTACGCTCCGTTGCTGTGGTTCCTAAAATCTGTGCTATGTCCTCATGAAGACTCCAGCTGAAATCCAAGACTGTTCTCTTCAACATACCATGACTAATGACCCATTTTTCTATAGATAGACAGTAAACATGAATGTCAAGTTCTCAGTATTTTGTATTTTATTTTTTGCATTTGCATGTATCTTATGTTGTTCTAGTTTCATTGTAACCACAGATAAGCTAAAATGTACCCACAATGCATTCAGATATTTTAATAATATGCACATTTCAAGGTCTCTCTAGTTGTAATAACCTTTATGTTTCACGTTTTTGAGCCATATATCATACCCCAAAAATGTCCATCTGTATCTTGTAAAGTTTACGTCACTTAATAAATGTACATTTCATTATTACTCTGAATATTATAAATAATCTTGCTTAATGCACAGTGTTTTGTTTGTTTAAAATGGACTGTGTATGTTGATTTTGGGTTTAGATTAAACTGTATATATTTTTATAGCTGTTTTGCTAATTAGCAGTTTTTAGGAAATCGCTGGTCATGATCCCGCGCATGCGCTTTTTCAGCCTTTGAGATCTAAAGTTGATTGGACATCGGCCCGTGTACTTCCGTGTAAAGAGCGCCGCCATTACTATGTGTTTATAGCGGATGTAAGAACAGTGTTTCTACGGGAGATTACAGCTTTGCTCCATCATATAGTGCCTCTGCAACACATAAGCTTTTCAATATCAGCTTTTCAACATACACACATGTTGATATTTACCTCTGAACGTTTTTACTGGCCAACACTAATGAAACTATATTTTTTTAAAGTAGCAATATCTTGTTAATATATATATATATAATTATTATTATTGTTATTTAGCACATTAATTGTGACACACTTGCTTCCAACCAGTAATTTATCAGGTATAATTTGCATATACTGTATACACTTTTTAGTGGGGGACTTGGGTATAAGTAATTTTAAATGTAACTTTTGAGATGTTTCTGGTAAAAATGTAATAGTAAATACTACTGAATGTGATCATTAAATTTGGAGCATAATTTTCTCGAGTCTCTCTGCAGCTAACATTATGTATTTCTGAACAGCTGACCTGAATCATTGCTGTACCATACACAAGACACTTATGTGTGAAAAACCTTGTGCTTTTGTCTATGAAATTTGATACGTGCGAGAGTTTACAGCAAAAAAGATCTGTACACGTGCACGGTTCTTGTTGGTCCGCAATCAACACATAGCAATGGCAGCGCATCTGCGCGTCACAAGTGAACGGAACTTTCCTAATACGGCGGAGTTTCCATGCGGAGCTTAAAATATGTTACACGGTGGTTGTGAACGATAAACGTTGGCTAACCCAAATACTGGTACTGTTGTTTTAAAATGTACGTTTAAATGCTAGTGTTAGGTTATTTAAATTTTTGTTGACAGTAGTGTTATGTCTTCACCAACGGAACCTGCATTTTTTTTGGAACAGTAGCATAAAAGCAGCGTCAGAGTCTGTTGTAATTTTTAGTTTATTTTTGTAAGGAAATGCTTTCTGAATGGTCACCTTGCTGAACAGGGGAGAGAAGACTTCATTTCCTGTATTCCTCGGGTAGAAAATAGCGTTTGAGAAGAAGACATGGCCAGCTGCAGCAGCAACAGTGTCAACATGGATCCAGATGTTGCTCGCAGGTTGTTTGAGGAGGGAGCCACCCTGGTGCTGCTGGATGTTCCTCAGGGTACAGAGCTTGGAATTGACTGCAAGAGTTGGCAAGTTGGTCCTCGCTTTCGTGGTATTAAGATGATCCCCCCAGGCCTGCACTTCCTTCACTACTGCTCTGTGAATTCACCAAGCTGCGGGGGAGAAATTGGCCCCAAAACAGGCCTCTTCCTCACTCTCAAACCCAGAGAGATCCTGCTGGCCAACTGGAATCGCAAAGAAGAAGATCTGGATTTCTCAGCCTCTGAGAATGAGGAGGAGGTGAATCGGATCCGGGGGACTTTGCAAGAGCTGGATCCCTTCCTGGGCCCTTATCCATACGAAGTGATGAGGAAGTGGGTGTCTCTCACCGATCACATCAGCGAGGAGCTGGCCACCAACTTGCAGCCTCTCACAGGTCGAGTCTGTGCCTTCAGCGATGTCATTCCTGAGATTCAGTTCAGACACACCAAAGACCGGGCAGAGCAGCCGAGGAACGACACGACCTGTCAGAGCATGAGAGAAGGACTGGACAGGCTCCCTAAGATGAAGCAGAGGGAGGGGACGGAGCTACGCTTCTCAGTGATTCCCGAGAAGACCTACCCTCCTGGAGCTACTCCGGCTGAGATCACTAAGTGCAGCATGGACTTGAGTTATTCCCTGGAGACAGTGCTGGAGAAAAAGTATGAGAACCAACCTCTCAACCTGCTTGGTATGTGTTATGCGCATCAATGCATAGTCAAAAAAAATGGTATTTATTAAAAATAAAAACTTACAAATATTTAATGTTTTACAGGTGAGCTGCAGTTTGCCTTTGTGTGTTTCTTGGTTGGAAATGTGTACGAGGGCTTCGAACACTGGAAGAGCCTCCTGGCTGTGTTGTGCCGCTCGGAGGAGGCCATGAGGAAGCGGAAGGATCTCTATCTGGGGCTCATCACTGTGCTCTACCACCAGCTTGGAGAAGTGCCCCCTGACTTTTTTGTTGACATTGTGTCGCAGAACAACTTCCTCACAAGCACACTGCAGGTAAAGTGTCTGACATCTGGGAAGTATTCAAAGCAGAGTCAAATGAAGAAAGAACTAATGCTTCACATCGGTGCACGAATGCTGAACTCATGTTGAAGTGCAGTGGTAATCAAAATATATTGTATCTGGAATTAACGTACGGGATAGTCTTAAGTTAGTAAATTATTTACATGTATAGTATGAATTGTCCCAGTCATCTTAAAAACAAAGCTACATTTAATATTTTCTGGTATGTCAAGATTCCTGTTTCTCAAGCGAGTCAGAAACAAATTTCTTTAGAGCTGCAGCATTTTGTTAAAAATATAAACGGCACAAAAAGTAAGGAAATTTGTGTTTGGTAGATTATATTTTGTTGTAACAATGCTTCTTGGCAATAAATCTTATATCAAGCACCTGACTGGCAGCACCTGGAGGTACCAGAAACTCAAAACAAGCTTCAGTAACTTCAAAATAAGCTGTTTGGCAGAGATGATTTTGCATGAATGAATGAACAATAATGCATTCATAATTCAGTGACACTTTTTAAAGAATATTTAGATTTTCAAAAACCCCCAGTATTCTCATCTTAAGATAACCTAGCTTCTTAATTCAGTAATTTGACATAGTCTTGTTAGTCTTGAGCATCATTGCTGCCAAGAGCATCCATGTTTACATTTCAAACCTCAACACTGTTTGGTGTCACTTTTTCGCAGGACTTTTTCCAGTTCGCCACCGGACCTGGTATGGACGGCACTTTGCGTAAGAAAGCAGAGAAGTTCAAAGCCCACCTGACCAAGAAATTCCGCTGGGATTTTGATGCAGATTTAGACGACTGTGCCCCTGTAGTGGTGGAGCTGCCTGAAGGTGTTACAGTAGACTGAGACCGCTCCCATCTTGTCTGCTTCATACCTGTTGAATCTGTCATGTGGCAGAATGTGCTGGTTGTAAAGTGTCTTCCACGTAAACACGTTATTTGTAGACGTTTCTGAAAAGAAGCAAGTGAGGTGTTGAGTCATCTGTAGAGCTGCAGTGTGGAAGAAGACTGTTGCTTGTCTGTGTGTGAATTTCTTTTTTTTTTTCAATAAAAAAATCACTAATTTTAAGGCTTCACTTTAGTTGAGTCGTTATTTTGGTAAGAAAATAAGAAAAATAAAGTCAAATTCTGAACAGAAATTAAATGTTTTAATAAAATAATTTTAAGAATTAACTATAATGTACAAAGATTTGTGTTAGTCTTTTTTAACAATTCAAAAGATATCAGTCACTAAATGGAGGCTAGTTTAATAGTTTGGGTTTAATAATAAAAAAACGTCATTTCTTTGTCTTGTATGCCAAAATTCAAACAAAGCTCTTGAGCCACCTCTTACTGCTCGTTGATGTTAATTCTCAGCTGTCGAATTTTAGCTCAATATCCGTAAAATTAGTCCTCTGTTTGTGCTAAGCTTGGTTAGCTGTGCCATTTTGAATCAGGTTGACTCCAAAAGGACTTTCAATAAAGTCTGTTAAGTAGTTCATTAAAATTTTTTGCTAACAAACAAGTAAATAGACACACGCAAATGCATTTATTACCCACCACTATGAAAGATAAGAAACAATAAAAACAAAGCTGTCAGCCTCTTTAATAAACATTGGTGTATATTTTAAATGTCCATCAGGGGGCGCTTTTGTCCTAAATAACACTGATGCAGCTTATTACTGCATCAGTGTTGGTATCCTAAAATAAAAGGATGTTTTTGATACGGAAACATTTAAACGTTTTTCAGGACATTTAGTGCTTGGCCTAAGAAAATCAGAGCGGATCATCTTTATATTTTTCTTATCTGAAAAAACAGAATAAATTTGTGTGTGATACTCTGAGGCCAGCCAAGTGACAAACATGATTATGTTTACGAGCTGTGTATGTGTCTGCTGACAATTCATGGGGCAAATCTGGTCTTTTTCCAGTTTATCCTTCAATTTATTCACACTTTAATTTCACCTCTGGCCATCATAAACCCTTTTCCTCCTTCCCTGCTGGACCATTTCCTGTTTGACATTCAACTCTGTGAGTCAATCTATAACCGTAAAGCTGCCGTGAAAAGGACAAGAGCCACTTAATGCAATTATGTGAATCAATGGAGTCCGGGTCTGTTTATGAGCGTCCAAATGTCAGTACAAGAAATCCCTCCTCTTGCCAGAAGACTGATGGTACTGTGAACTAGAAAGTAATGCGAGGCTTTGTGGATAAAACCTCCTTGCCTTTAAAATTTATGCCTAACATTTAAGAATTTGTGGTCTTCTGTTAACCCACTGAAGCGCCAACCCCCCGGTTGTTATTTTCCCTTTGAAAACAATTAGATGGGGAAAACGGGGCTTGGAACACATGGCAGAAACATATCGACAAAACATGAAGGAGGGAGTGTACCGCAAAGATTTGTATATGAATTTTCCTCTCCGGGGATGAAATTATGGGCATTGCCAAATGAGACAGTCACACAAACGACTCTGCTGGGATGTCCTTGGCATTCCAGACCCTTCATTAGTGCAGGAATCATATGCAGTCAGCAGACAACCCATCAAACTCTGCCCTGCTGCATGCTGCACTCCTTCAACTTTAGTGGATAGTCTTATCCTGCTCTCCCATGACAGACATTTTTCCTTGCTTTTTTTTTTTTTGTGTGTGTGTGTGTAGGGGTGGTTTGTTTGGTGCGGCCAACCCGGACAGTAAAACCCAATCAGAAACACTCTGCTGCTGATTGTTACTGATCCTCAAAGCCTCTCTGGCCCCGTCAGTCACGGTGGAGCTTTCTCCACGCTAAATGTGTATTCTCCATTCCCATGGAGCTCGCTGGATGCTCACTCTGCCAGTGTAAACACATGTGCCTCTGTTTCGTTCTCCGTCATCCACCTCCCCCTTTTCTTTCCCCTCTTCACAGCAGCAAGGAGCACAGAGGTCAGTAAATGTGTACCCACATGTGTGCAACGTCTCGACCTTGCATTGTAATACCCGGGTTAATAAAAAAGATTGTCAGAGATCATCTACCAGAGATATATTTGTAAGCATTCTGCCTAATCTTTCCTTACCTCTGCATTTCTTTAGATAAACTTGAGGCAGTTTGTGTTTTCTGTACCAATTATTAGATACCATGATATTGACTGTGGAGAGGTAATTCAGACAGTAAAAATGCGTACATCTTAAACAGGTCACAGGGCTGAGACTGTTGGAGACTAGCTGGAGACAAAAAAATTGCAAGGAAATGCTCAACTTGTCACTTCACACAGAAGGACACTTATTAACCTTATCATTAATATCATTAACCTTTGCTAATTTTTCTTAAAATTCCAGTGACACGAGAGTGAGGCCCTACAACACAAATCCTTGCTAATGTTTCAAAAGACTTTGGATAAATACTGAACTTTGGCTTCTGGTGTGGATTCTGAGCTGTGTTTGGGATTATTGTCCATTTGCATGACCAAACTTTAGTTCTTGGGCAGACATTTTATTCCGGAAAACTTATGTGGCGTCCCAGCTGCAGCTGAACTTAAAATTATGAATTTGGACTAACGTCTGTTTCGAGTGGAAAGCGTTCCAGTTTCCAGCTTGTCAGAGCGTTGAAAAAAAGTTTCTATTTCTTGTTCTGATGGAATAATACAACAACACAACAATAGTGCTTCATTCCTTTATTCGGCTAAGGGTCAAACCTAACTAAACAAGATGTAGGGTGACTCTTGGGCAGGTTGCCAGTTAATTATAGAAACACACAAACTGTTCAGATGTATTTTTAATGCAATCTCACAAACTTCAGCCTTTATCAAGTGTGGTCTGTAAAATCTGAGATGTAGCTGCTGAGTTGTCTCACACATTCTCCATTAAACCTTTTGGGAAGTTCAATCACTGTTTTGAATTTTCAATGTTTTCTTTTACCCCGATATGATAAACTTTATGATGGACTTCACTTTTCTTGCTGCTTCTGCTGTTTTACTTTAGTTATTTTTTTGTAAAATTACCAATGATGCAATGCAATATGTAATACAATGTTTTGCATCTGAGGTCACAGTCACCAGACGATCAGATCAGTGCTGCTTTGTTCCAGGTAACGGTTAAATGACTTGCTCTCATAAACGGTGATGTCAGAGACATTTGCCTTTTTGAATCTGCAGTGTGAATTGTTTTCCCTGTTCACACACACACACACACCCACACACACAGCCCCGTCCAGCTGCTGCTCACTCTCACATTCTCAAAGGCTGCCTCTGAAGAAACTGTGATGACCGGGGTGTGATTCTTCTGTAATCCCTCTATTGCCTCAGTATCAGTAAAGGCTTCACATGTTTGACTCACATGACCCTAATGTGAGTCAGGCACGTGTACATTTTCCCAGCTTGCATGTTTGACTGTGCGGAGTAGGCTTGTGCACATTTTGAGCTTAAAAATACGTACGGGGGCGGGCTGGGGGTACAGAGGAAGGTTAAAAAGCACTTCTGGAAATTGTGGCGAGAGAGAGTGAGTGTGTGTGTGTGTGTGCAATCAATATGTTCTGTTAGAGTGATCTGCTGAAGTGATTAAAGTCTGGAGCTAAAAACAAGGCGGCGGACCTTTGAGGTCCAGTCGGCAGGTGTGTGTGCCTTTCTGACTGTGTGCTACAAAAGGGCACAGCAGCTGGCCAATGAATTTCCCTGCCCTAGTGGCCAAAATTGTGAAAATGGAATAACTACAGGATTTGATTAGAATACAAAGATACTTTTGAGAAACAGAGACAGAAATCGCGTTCACTGTCATGTCTCGTCACAGAGCTCATAAAAGTGTCTCATTTGATCTGTAAGAGCTTAACAAAACACTGAGTGGTCATTTTGAATCAAGTTAAAGGTAAATATCTTTTCTGGTTCTTATTCCCCAACTTCAGCCATCAGATAGATCCCCCCCCACCACCACCACCACCTGCACATTAAATGACAGATCTGTGTTTTCCATTTTATACTGAACCTGTGCTGTTTTTTGGCTGTGGGACTCAGAACCTGGACACTGGCAGACGTTGTCACAGCAGAAAGAACTAAATTCCTCCCCCCGCACCCCAAAGTCACGCCACCTCAACTGCTCCCATTGCTTTCACCTCCGTGAACCCATTTTTCTCCAACATTGGTGTGTTTGAGAGCTCTGGGGTTGAAACAGACCCCCTTCTGGAAGCCGCCCCCACTCACCCCCACAAATCCCAGGGGAGAACCCACTGAATTGGTGGGAGCTCAGAGAAGAAGGGCAAAAGGGAAACCCTGCAGCAGAAGGGGGCTTTCAGATTGCACTCTAAAGAGAGTAATTATACTTTCAACACTCTTTGTTTTCCACTGAGTATTGAGAAGAAATGTACGTTTCCTTGTTTTTTTTCCTGCTTCATCTCAATTTTGGGAGCTTTCTGTCGTTTCTCTCCACACGCTCTGCCGCCTGCCCTCTGCCTTGTGAATTATTCACAAAATTTTATTCACCCCCCCCCTGCATACTCACACCACTTTTGTCTGGTTGAAATTTTTACCCCTTTAAATATTGTAAATAAGAAAATATTTCTCCTTTTTTTTCGGTACATTTTCTATCTCCCTCTCTTAGTTTGCCCTCTTGCACACCAGGTATGAAACAATATGACATCAACAGGGAGAAGTATTTCGATGGATCAAGAGACTTCATTTACTGTGGTATTTCCCTGTTAGCAAAATACATTTCAGAGATTTTCACCTCCCAACAAATGAATAAAAGCTTACAGGTTAGCACCTTCAGACATGTTGGTTTAATCTCAAGATGCTTCTGTCAACATGTCAAAGCGTTTTTTTAGACACTGGATCTTTAGTTTGTACTGAGTGTGCATGCAAGAAAATTGTTTAATTTATAGGGGATAGGTGAAAGTACTTGATTTGTTTTTGTTCTTTCTACTCAGTTTACTAAAATTAATCATTTGATGGACTAGAAATTAAAAAAAATTACTATACAGCTCATTGCATGTCCCTTTATTAATAAAAAAAGTGTTTACAGAGTACTTTTTGAAAATCTCCTTTAATATATTCCCACATCGCTTCTCCTTCTTGTCAATTTGTATTCTTTGTAAAAATACTCTATTATTTTCCACTTACCAAATCCCTCTGGTTCTTTCTAAAATTGCTTAAATTTTGCAATATAGAGCAGAGACAGTCCGATCTGATTCTGACTCCCAATATCAGTTTCACCAAATTCCCTCATAGTCAACAGTACATCCAAAAAGATGAACCATCGCCACTTATCAAGATGTTCATTAAAAATACCAATAAACATTCTCTTTGAAGTCTTTCCATCTGCCTTTCCAGCTCTAATTCTCTTGTAGCTTTACTGGCCAGAGACCCATCTCAGCTCATTGTCCCTGATCTTAGCCCCGACTGTCTCCTGCTCAGTCCAGCTGCAGTCACCACTGTTATTACAGCTGTCTAATTGAACAGACCTCTGTCTGTGTGTGTGTGTGTGTGTGTGTGTCCTTGATGTGGCTAGGCTCACTGGAGCCAGGTGGCCACGTGTTTGACTTACACTTGTGGACTGCATTTGAATGGATGTTAGACCATAAACAAAACACAAAGCCATGCAGAGATGATACAAAGTCAAAGACTTGGCAGCAGATTTCTGGGAAGACATCGGACATCACTAGGAATGAGACATTTAGCCAAGATGTTTTGGATTTGGTAGATCAAATGTTCATGGAACTATGACAAAGAGATAATGCATTTGGAAGTCCAATATGTGGCCCAGTGGCTGAACACTGTCAAGACACTGAGGAAAAGCCAATAGATCTCTGAATAGCAAGCTGAATCTTGAAGATTGAAAACACACTTTATTATGAAGAAAAACTGAGAAACAAAAGTATTTAAAATCAAGCAAGAACTGAGCAGCATGTTAGGTGTGGTAGAACTGTGGTATGTCAGCTAATTAAGAGGCTAAAGTTGCTCAACCCAGTCACAAACAAGTTGCAGAAGCTGCTGATTGACTATGATGTCATCAGAAGCTGCAGAGCAGATTTTTGCCGTAAACACTTCAGCAACAAATTTTCTTCTCTGAGCAGCAAACAAAGTAAACGCTTCACCCATATGTTTCCAGAAAAAAAAAACTCCACTAAGAATATTGCTTTGTCTTGTGATGGTGTTTACTTCTTAAACTCATGCCGTTTGGCCAGTAAACAGAGGTTGGCACTGGGCCTGGTCTGGACCAGCTCCAAATGTTCTGCTATGAGCCTTCTCCTTGTCCACAATATCACAGATCCACAGCTGGCTAATGAAAGTCAGGCCCCCACTGGCCACAGAATTCTTTCACAAGGACTACTGGAGTGTCCTGAGATGTAGAGGCATTAGTGCAACTATGCAATAATCTGTTATAAATTATGTCTCAGTTCACGTCTTTGACCCCAGTTATGTTTTACTGGTGAGATTCATCTCCAATCCAACTAAGACATTGGAGTAGAATACATAATGTTGGGGTAAAAAAGCAATGAGTGGAACTGGAAAACATAACTTGTATATATATACAGCATATATATATTTTAGATTTGAGTCATAAAGTGGCATCCAGTATTGTCAGAGTTTAACAAAAATAATATGATGTACGATGTTTTGAGTATGATGTATGATTGCAAGTGTAAAAAAAATTTAAAAAAATGTTACTAACGCATTTCATTTTTTTAGCTTACTTTCTGAGTGTAAAATCCTAGTAAACAAATTTCCACTAACATTTTATTATTTAGCTCTTTTCTGACATCTTGCTAATTTTTACTAAATGTTAAATGTAAATGTAAACATTGAATCCTAAATCTAAATGTGTAAATCTAAATGTAAAATTTGAATCTTAAATGTTGCAGTTAAATGACAAAGCTTACATTTAAGAATTTCAGAATGGAACACAGCCTTTGCTATTGGTACACAGCTTTTGTTGTGACGTCAACATCCTGCGAAATAATCAAACACTAACGCTGCTAATGCAGCTGAAGATGGCATTTAAACGGGCAATATCATGTAAAATCAACATTTTTGAGTTTTATATCATGTTATAATGTTATCCTCTCATCAAAAACATGTCC
>JARVJO010000024.1:11355633-11367186 GCA_031762555.1 Cynodonichthys magdalenae
GGTTGAAGCAGAGAAAAATCTAAAACTTGCAGGAGACCGGCCCTTGAGGACTGGAGTTGGACATGCCTGCTTTAAGAAGTACCCCATGTTCCAATAGAGCAGGCATGTACACATTCAGAAATACAGACACACAAACCGAGTCTGGGATGATGGGCATGTGGTGCTGCTGGGTTTAATTAGAAAATATCTCTTCATTAGCACATTCGGCTCTATTGTGCACACATTTTTCCTTTTCTTAGTTTCTCTGCTCTATCCATCTCTTTTTTCCTTTCTTACTAACATGTTTGGTATTAATGTTAATTTTACCCACTTACCTTTCCTCTTTCTTTGTTTTCAATTTGGGAAGAGCTCGCGCACAACGAGCTGCTCCGTCAGCAGCTTTCTGCTCACTGCAAACTGTTTAATGGTAGATGGAAGGTTGGTGCAATAATGCAGACTGGATAACAACGTGGCATGTCCTTATGCTTAACACCACGGATTGCTTTGAAAACGTGGGGTATATTTATAATGTATTTGTGGAGAGTTGTGTCTGTTTGTGATCTCACCTTTGCAGCTGCTGATTGGCATGGGCGGAGCCTTCATTACTCACCTGTTCCTGATGATGAGTCCGGTGGTACTTAAGCTCCAGAGAGAGATCCATTCCTCGCTGAATCATTCAGTCACTTTGGTACTGTTGAGACAGCGCTTGTTAAATCTCCTAGTGATACTTTTTTGAGTAACGTTTTTGCGTTTCTCCTGTGTTCCTAAGGAACTCTCCGCTGCTAGTGACTCACCTCAGTGTTCTGGTTTGGATCCCTGGATTATGTCTCTCTAGTTGAAGACCACCTGCGCCTTCTCTGGGTAACTCATCTCCTCTGCCTGTCACTCTCTTACTTCTGGAACCGAACTGCCATAACCACCTTACCTGTTAAAGTGGAACTCACCTCCTGGATCTCCTTGGCCTCCTCCTCTGGGTCTGCCTCCTCCTCAAATTCTGAAAGACAAAAACAACACATAAAAATTCCTTCTGCTACCTGGATCAGCAAGTAATCTATTATCCTCCCCTTTCAGGATTGAACTTCAGCCATTCTACCACTGTAAATAAATCACTTTAACTTTTACCAGAGTCCTGTGCCTATTCAGTCTGTGCCTGTATCTGGGTACTTCCTTGTTTAAAACCTGATACGAAAGTAGAACGGAGTTGAGATTTTGGTGTTTGTCAGTTCTCTGCGCGAGAAATGGGAATACGGCGTGAGAGCGTGTAAAGATCCTCAAATGCGTGTGTCTCACGGTCATTGCGTGAGTGTTGGCAGCCCTGGGCATATAAGGCTTCATTGTTAAAGGTTTTGGGTGGTTGTGGCAGAGTGATTAGTGGAGTTTTTCTGTAACCAATGGGTTGCTGGGTTGAACCCTCGTTATGTCAGTTTCAGCCGTTGTGTCTGAGTTGGACACAATTTCTCAGCCATTGTGTCCCTGGGCAAGACACTTCACAAACTGGTGGTCAGAGGGCTCGACGGTGCCAGTGGATGGGCAGCCTCAATCAGTCTTCCGCAGAACAGCTGCGGCTAAAATGTAGCTTACCACCATCAGTGTGTGAATATCTGTAATGTAAAGCATTTTGGAGTCTGTAGGGACTTGATAAAGTGCTATACATGTTCAGGCCATTCTGTATGTATTGTAAATTTCAATTTTTTTATTCCCCAGCCAGATGTCATTCTTCAACATGTTGCTTTCCTGATTTCTTTGTAGTATTTTATGACAATGCTTGGAAGTTAAGAAATGTGGTCTGTCACAAGAACAGTTTGTTTCTCTTACAGCAATGATGTAAAATGTATCGGAAGAGGTTATTTGGTCTTTGGTGGATATTGGGACTGGGCCTTTTGTCACCCACACCCTTTTAGGAATTATGTTCTGTAAGGGATCGTTTCAGTACCAAAAAAAAAAGACTGCTTTTTGAAAATCATCAAACAAATAATTGGAGCTTGATCAAAACAAAAAGCCCCAGAGACTGTTATTTGTTACCCATATAACTAAGATCATGTTTTTGTTGGTCTGACATTGCATTGTTTTTTATATAAAACTGTGCAACAGTATTTATGTCTCTTTGATCTGTATAGCGTGTAGATTTGGGAATATCTGGGTTAGATTTGGTGGAACCTCTACACCTAATCACATCTGAAAACTGTATATGTTGTACACAAACAAGGGTGTCACTGTCATTTTTTTTATTGATATCTTGAACAAAATATCATGTAAAGAACATCAAATGCTAAGATCAAATAACTGAACTTCTTACTGGATTATTTTTGATTATGATCAAAAAACACATTTCATATAGGATGTACTGTATAACATTGTTTTATAGGATTAAATTTTACTAGAAAGGGATAGACCATCAAACTTTTAAATGACGTTATGTCTAAATTATCAGTAAATGGTTCCTTGTCAGTAATGACATCAGAGGTCAGGGTGAGATGAATTTGTCTTTTTGGATAGAATCTTTGCTTTGTTCTATGGGTTCAAAATGGTCTTTGCATCAGCCCACCTCCCAAAGATTTTCAGATCTTTTGTTTAGGCTTGTTGCCATTTCTGTCCTATTTGAAGTCAGGATGCCCAGATGGTGATATAGTCAGCACACAAATATATATTTTCACACTGCTCCATTGTTTGAGAGCTAATATTATCTGACATACAGTATTACAGGGAAAGCTAAAACTGACCTCTCAGTTGCTGCATGATGATTCTCTCAGCTGCACAACTAGCTTCTTTACAACATGGTGGTAGTTCGAATACAAATGTGTAAGTTCTCTATCTCTACGATAGATCAGCAGATGAACATGATGGGTCTCAGAGGTCATATATTGTTGTATGCTTGTTATAAGTTGGTCTGAACCAAAGAATTTCAATTAAATTCTATGCAAATGTAAAGATGTATATAATGGACAAAATGTGAACATTTGTCTGTACTGTAAACCACATTTATTGCTGTTACTCCAGTGTTGTCATGTTTAACAAAAAGTGACAGCTAATTAAGTTCATGTTAAAGCATAGCATGAAATTCAGTGTTTTACTTACTGTCACCAATCAGGTCAGAAGTCAAAGTGGAGACCTCATTGGTTCAAAACACAGACAGACTCTCGAGTCTTAAAAGTGAAATTTATTTGTGGAAAATCACAACTCATCAGGTTACATCAATGAATTACAGAAAATGATGTTGCACAGGTGGTGTTTGTGTTAAGGTAGTAGTAGTAGTAGTAGTAGTAGTCTGTGGCATGTGAAACAAGTGAACAGGTCATGGGTTGTTTGTAAGTCAGTGAGCTGTGTGACAGTGAGACTAACAGAAGCTCCACAGGACACGTCTACACATATGACTTTGATATTACAGCTGTGTTGAACTGGTTGGTATTAAAAAAAGTCCTCTGACCTACAAGACACAATGTGAAAAATGAGTAGAAAAACACTAAAGTTGAGATGCTTCCTGGAAGGAAAAAAAAAACAAAAACATTTGAAATTCCAGGCTCCCTGCAGAGGCTCGGAAGTGGAAGAAGTGAGATTGGCTCAAGTTGACCAGACAGAGCAAAGTTGGCTTCCTGAGAGGATGTGCATCTATGCAAATAAGGGAATAGGATTTATTTTTTTATTTTTTTAAGAAAGTCAAGCTACACTGCACAAGACACAGTTAAACCACAGTTACTGTGCTTGTTTTCTTTCACTCTTTATTTGAGCAAATATTTGAAGAAAAAAATTTTTCAGCCTCAGACATCTGCTTGGGTGTTTCCCATGGCAATGGTTCAATGACACTCTCAGAAAGTAATCGCTCTTTCCTGTGACTAGGAAAGAGTGAAACTGAATATAATGAAATGATAGTTTCAGGAACTTGGACATACATCGAGTAAAGACAGAATAGAAACAAAGAACTAAATATATTACAAAAAATAATGCTCATGGTGCAATGTTGGTATTTGTAACACAGTAGTAAAGAGGCAGTAACAGCTAGATAGATAATCAGCAGAAACTGGGGTACAGCGCAAATGGGGGTTCAGAAAGTATCTGTTTCAGGAAATGCCCAACATTACAAAATAACATTTTTTCAGTCACCTCCAACCAAATACCCAACAAAAATGTCAGGGTGGGTGAAAACCATAAAGGTCCTAAAAGGATCATCAATGTAACTTCACTAATGTGGTACAAACCAAACCATTCAGAGGTGAATATTTCATTTCAGATGCACACAATAAAACATTATGATTCAGTTCATAACCTGCAACAATCAAACATATTTGCTCAATTTTATTTGAAAAATGTATTTTCCGTGATTCCATTTGCTTTCATCACTATTCAGGAAACAGATTATAAGGCATGAACCGGTTGCGTGTAACAGATTTGCTTTAATGTTGCAATTTTCAGCCCTTCATGCAAGCTGCTGCCTCTGAAGTTTCTTTTGTATCTATATGTAGTCTTTGGATTGATTTTTGCCCATGTTGCCACTTGCTCGGGGCACTTAGGGAGCATATGGAAGCATTATGTGAAGAAAAAGGCTTTCTGTGCGTTGGCGAGACATAAGAGAAAGTACAATGTGAGGGATGAAATCTGAAACACTAAACTAGCTGTAAATTCAGAGTGTGGATTGGACGGGTTGCAAAAGGTCACAGAGTTTACCTCGGTCGGCTTCATGTGGGATTGTTGTGTCGTATTTCATACATGACTTCAGTAGGGATTTGTACAGATGAGATGTGTGAGCAGATATTACATTACAAATAAACAGCCAAAAAAAGGTGTTGCAAACATTATGAGTTTGAAGTGAAAGTGTGTGTAAAGAAATGCAGGCACAAAAACATTTTTTTGTATCATTATCTTTGGGTGGATTCTCATTTTCTGGCAGCAAAGCTGACACTGTTTTCCTAAAACCTATGAAGACTAACGCTACAATCTTGAACTTCTCTGTGACTCGAATGCTACAAGATGAATAGTGTCCTTGGACAAGAGCCTTTTTGTTGCATTTTAGGCAAGTTTTGAAATATTTTTAGTTTAGTTTATTCATTCATTTCTTAAAAAAACAACACATTATATTTACAATAAAAAATACAAATCATAAATGAAAGGTTGCAGAAGAAGAAAAAAATCGTACATTTGCCCGTTTTCTCGAAAAAATTAATTTGATCAAAAATAGTTTTCAAATAACAAAAACAAAACAGAAAACAAAACAAAACAAAAAGTCAAAATAAACAAAGGTTAAACTCCTAGAACAAATCGTATAAATTTCTCCAACAGACTAAGCTGTATAATTTTTTTTAAATACACCCATTGATTTGATGTTTTTAACGCCATCTTCCAGATTATTCCATAATTTCATTCCTTGGATCGATGTACACCATTCCTTTAAACTGGTTCGAAGATTAGGTCTCACGAACACCTCTATCCCCTTAAGATTATAAAAACTCTCTCTTTTAACAATATTTAATTGAATGTGTGAAGATAATGTGTTTTTATGAGCCCTATACATAACTGATAAAATAATATAATTAACCAAATTATAGAATTAAAACAACTTAAACTGATAGAACAATGTATTTGATGGGTGACTGTGATGCTTTCTAGTAATAATCCTTACGGCTCGTTTTTGTAAAACAAAAATAGGATTTGTAATTGTTTTACAAGCTTTCCCCCAAACGTCAATACAATAAATCAAGTGTGGAACAATTATTGCATTATACAGTATAAAAAATGCTTTGTCATTGAATAACTCCCTTACTTTATATAGTACTACAATGGATCTAGCTATTTTTGTACTTAAAAGATTTAAATGAGCTCTCCATGTCAAAATTTCATCAATGATGACACCCAGAAACCTCACCTCACTGACTCCATCGCAACACCATCAACTTTAAATAAAACATCAGCATTTCTCTTTCTATTACTAAATATCATATAATTAGTCTTATCCAAATTTAATGATAATTTATTAAGTTTAAACCAAGTCTATATTTTAGCAAATTCTGTTTGCATCATTTCCATAATTTGTTCTATATTTTTACCAAAACAAAAAATGTGGTATCATCTGCAAATAAAATACATTTAAACAAACTTGACACATTTACTAAATCATTAACATAAAAAATCAATAACTTTGGACTAAGTACAGAACCCTGAGGAACACCCAATGTGATATCACCTATTTCAGATCTTACATCATTTATTTGTACAAACAGTTTGTTCAATTTTTCAAGAAGAATACTGTGATCAATTGTATCAAAAGCTTTCTTTAAATCAACAAAAATACCAGCACAGAAATGTTTTTAATCAACAGCAGTTGTTATTTGTTCCATCAATTATATGAGAGCCATTGATGTTGAATTATTTGCTCTAAATCCGTATTGACTGTTACTTCATATATTCTGTTTATCGAAAAATTGATCTAATCTTGTCACAAATAGTTTCTCTAAAATCTTTGAAAACTGTGGCAACAAGGATATTGGTCTGTAATTATTGAACACATATTTCTCACCATTTTTAAAGAGAGGAATTACCTTGGCTATGTTCATGTTGTCTGGAAATATTCCCGTAGAAAATGATAAATTACATATATATACAGTATGTAAATGGATCAATAACATAACCTATTATTTCTTTTATAAACATCATGTCCATGTCCACCCAGTCTTTTGATATTTTATCTGCAAGATTTTTTACAATATTTATTATTTCTTCTTTGTCAGTTCCATCAAGAAAAATACTATTGGTACAACCCATAACTGTCTGGCCCACATTATTATCTACTTTTGGTATTTTAGCTCCAAGACTAGGGCCAACATTTACAAAATAACAAATAATAAAAATTTCATTCAGATCATGTGTTTCATTTCCATCTTTTATACAATATTGTGAAATATCTAACCATGCTTTATGGCTCTTCAAGACACTATTCATTATTGCCATGTCGCTTTCACATCACCCTTACTTTTGTCTAATAAATCACTGTAATATTCCTTCTTATGTTTTTTTATAATCCATACCAATTTGTTTTTAGATTTCTTGTATCTCTCTTCCACTTTTTTTGTTCTTGATTTCAAGAAACATGAATACAAGTGATTCTTTTTTTTTTTTACAAGCATTTCTCAATCCTTTTGTCATCTATGGTTTGTCGAATGCATTTCTTTTTATATAGTTTTTTTGCACACAATTCTTTTCATACAGAGCTCCTATAATTTCATGAAAACATCATATGCTTTGTTTAACATACACATCCTGCCAGTTTTGATGTTTTAGATCATCTTTTAACTTATCCAAAGGTTTTTTTTTTTTTTGATGTGTTTAATATTTTTTTCGTGGTTGTAATTCCTTTTATATTGTATAGATCATTTTTATGAATTGTGGAAACTGGTAAGTGAAAACTTACATCACTCATTAGAATACCACCCATTACTTCTCCATTTGTTATATTTGTAAAAATGTTGTCAATTATTGTAGCATTCTTATGTTTTAAAATAGCAACAATGGTCTAGCATCTAATTAAAGGGAGTATTAGATATTTTCCAGGCACATAGTTCAATTCTATACCACAATCAAATAACTGTTAAGTTATGAAAAAGCTGTATATATCAAAAACAATTTGACTTTGCATCATAGCTCATTTAAATGCCTTCAAATTGGCCTCTGAATACATTTAATCCCCTTTGAATGTTTACCTGTATCTTTACCCCCAAAAACCTTGGGAGGGGACAAATAAACTGGGGAAAGTGTCTGCAACACAGAGGTACAGGGAAAGGGCGATAGGGGGCAAACTTATTTCTAGTGGCAGAGTGGGTTGGGCGATTTAATGTTATTCATTGCTTTTTCTTTTTTTTTTTTTTTTTTTTTTTTTTTCTTCCCACAGGCTCTGAGGTGTAAAATAAATTTAAAGCTAAATTTTTGAAAAAATCTGTGTGATTGCACTACACAGATGTATACCTGCAAAATGGGTTGAAATCTATGTAATTTACGGTCAATCCATACAACTAGACCTGTTTGCCTTGGTCTCTTTAAGAACTTCCTACCGTTTTGGACACTTCCACTTCAGCAGGTTTTCACAACAATGCTTCAGGGGAGGGGTGCTCTGTGGGGTGGGAGCTAGACTGCAGACTGAATTCCAGGGAGGAGCTTTGTCCCAGCAAGTGTTTAGGCAGCTGCACATGGCTACCACAAGAGATTCAAGGATTTCTCAAACATGCATGAATGAGTCAAAGCAACACTCTAGGTATGTTTTTGATGAGGGAATGACATGATAATGTGATATAAAGCTCAAAAAAGTTGCTTTTGCATTATAACCCCCCCTCCAATGAAAAATTGTCCACCACCTTTCTAAACAGAATTTTAAACAGAAATATCCTATGCTGAGGATAAAAACAAAAACATTTTGACAATTCTATCCACATTTAAAATAGTTTAAAATACCATCACAATTAAGTAATTTTAAAGAATTCCCTCAGACTTTCATATCAGGTGTCAGTCTGTTGTTTCACTCTGTTGATTCTGAGGCAGATAAGATTATGATTTCATAGCCAATAAAAGGTACTAGAGGGGAAAACACAAATTGCTTCTCGGGTAAATTTCTGACACATTTTATTTTTGTTTTCTAATTTAATTATCCGTGTGATGAGCCTATTCAGAAAAGACTTGCAGAGTAGAGACGTGTCCAAATACCGCCATCATCACTGGAGGCTCCACGTGTCAGGCCACGTTAGTGTCAGCCCTCTGCACCGAACACACCTGTCCCTTTGCATTAGACTCCAACTCTAACCCCAGGCTTCCCAGGCCTGAGACAGGCCAAACCTGGTTTAACCTGTCCACAGATGTCAGATCTGTTTGGGTGAAGAATGAGTGAGACCTGCTGGGATTATTCTTATTTACTGGATTAGACCCAGTGTTTGATTATAGTGTAGAGTATCCATTTATATAACCATTTTAGGCCTTTTAATAACTGAGATTAAATACCACATTTCAGTCTTTTAGTACAACATAAACTTTTTCCTTGGACTGAAGAGTGAAATGAGTTTGTTCTCTGGCTCTCACACTCATACATTAATATATGTATGTATATATCATATATAAGCCTAAAGGCTCCCACTCGGACTTACTGTGCGTGGTCCGTGAGCCACGCAGACTCCGCGCATATTGTCAGCGGATGTTTGTGACTTTATACTCAAGTGTATTGACCTCCTGACAAATTCTTTAATTGCGTCAACTTTATAAGCTTTATAAGCTAGGTGTCACATTCAATACCGTTCGACGTGAACTCGGCGGACAGTTTATTGTGCGACACCGCGGACGTAAAAAATTGATCTCTGCGTGGACCAGTCCGGTGGACGGTCGCTTCGAGTCCGCATTGAGTCCGCCTAGAGTCCGTGCAGATCTCTGCGGAGCGAAGTATGTGGGGGCCTTTAGTCATAACCAGAGAACCCACCACTGACTGATGAAAGTGACAGACTATATAAATGACCGAAATGTATAAAAATGCTCATATTTATATTGTAAGATACTCATGCAGCCACTGTTCAGTATATAAAAAGAAAACTTTGCAAGGCCATGCCTGGAAAACCTGTAAGAAGTTATTTTGAGGTCTGAGCATTTTCTGAATATGTAGGACAACTTGGGTCATATTTGCATGTGTAGAAGATGTGGCAAATCAAAAACACCAGGAATCATCTAGTATGTAGCTGTCCCCTATTTTTACAGTCCAACAAACTGCATTCATCAGGAAGTTTTGGCTTTAGTTTTCATTTACAGTTTATGATTTTTCACCACAGTTTCATTTCTTTTTTTCCTTTTTTTTTTTAACTTGGTCATTATTCCTGTGGATGTGTTTGGAGCTCAGGACAGGTCAGATCTCAAACACACTGAGATCTGTTGATCTCCTGGGCTCTGATGGCTTCCAGCTGCCCTGTTCTCTCCTCTCTCATGAGTCCAATGCATCCCAGATGTCTCCTGTTGACTGTCCGGGCAAACTCACAGCTGCCTTGCAGCCCAGGAGGAGTGGGGGGATGAGAGAACTGCTGATGCCAGCCAAATGACGAGTGTTTTGACTTAGTTTGAATAAAATGAAAGACAGAACATAATTCAGCAGATAAGCAGCAGCAATTTTTGAAATCTACAGTAAAATATCAATACATTATATATTGTAACGGTTTCATGTTTTAAGATAATTTGCAATTAATGGTGCTGAACAAACAGGAGCATCAAGATACAAACAGAAACAGAACACCTATATTATATATTTTGTAATATATTTTTTCTATTACACGTGATTTATTTTTTTATTTTTTTTACATTTTTGTTACTTAAAAGAAAGTGAAACTGTTTTAGTACTTTCACATTTCATTTTGAGGCTACAGTGGTGCAGCAACCCAGGAGACCACCTGCTTCCACAGTCCCCTCTTTTTACTCTAATCGCCTCTCTTTAGTGTCACATAAAACTCCACACACATACACACAAGCAGGGAGGATTTTATCCAGCCTCTGTCTCGAGCCCTTTTGTCTGGAACAATATATTACAGCGCTGAACACACCTCTTAAATTGGTCTTTTGGGGATGAGTCTTAATGCTCGTTTCATTAAATGTTTTGACATGATGTTATTTTATTTACAACTTCAGTCCTACAAAAGTTTCTGCCTGACAGCTTTTTCCCATTAGAGAAAGCAGTCCTGTGCATGTGTAGGTGTAGATTCATACGTCTGTAGGAGAAGGGAGAGTTCAGTAAAACTGAATAAATATGGCTGTAAAGTATGTGTTTGCTCTTTTTTTATCAAGTTGTCCTGCTGTAAATAAACACTTATAGAAGATCTGGAGGAAATAAAACTTACACTGTGGTAAAAAAACAAAACAACTAGCTTTCCTGGAAAAATGTGTTTCTCACTGCCTTTCACATATAAGTTATAAACACAAATCTTTCTTGCACGATCTGCTAGTGCTCGAAGTAAATGGTCGGACCTCAGCTATTGTTAAGCTAGAATTTAATTTAAAATCTGTAAAATGGAAATTTTCCAACTATTTGGGTGTTTACAGAATAACTAGCTGTGGTGGCCATCATAAATTAGATTGGCTCCAAACTTTAATCAGATGGCGATGTATCTCGTATACAGGGATGGGCAACTTAAATAGTGAAAGGGGCCAAATTTAAATTCTTTGTTGACACTGGGGCCACATAGTGCTGCACACTTACCCGAAAGTGTAAAAAAAATGCTATTTTAAAAACATTTGTGCATTAAATTAACATATTTCATGCTCAAATGCATGGATCTCAGTTGTTCTCTTGTTAAATATAAATACAAAAAGTTTGAAGAAACAAAAAATTAAAACTTATTTTGGTGGACTGAAGAACAACAACATAAAAAGCATGAGTGCTTTTTATGTTGCGTTGTTGTGGTTCTGGTAAAAAGTCACTGTTGCGACTTCAGTAAACTTCTTATAGACCCCATCTCTAAGCAGACTAAACAAATAGGTTTGCCTTGAAATTATGTGAGTATCTCTCTCTCTCTCTCTCTCTCTCTCTCTCTATATATATATATATATATATATATATATATATATATATATATATAT
>JARVJO010000024.1:11390879-11402468 GCA_031762555.1 Cynodonichthys magdalenae
ATATACACTTACCTTTTATCTCTGTCTCTGGTCTGGTTACTCGGCTCCGCTATCCTGCTGAACCTCGCTTTATGTCAGAGTTAAAAAATCAAACCTGCTTCGTAACTAAACATAGAACAAAGATTGTATGAAATGTTAAAACAAACAGTTATTAAGCAACACATTTGTGGAGAGTTTGAACAGGGGAATTTTTGCCACAGATACTTTATTTTACTTTAGTCTATCAAAAATTAACTTAGGCCCGGTGTAAATACTCGCACTTCCACCCTTATTTCCTTCAACTGTGTCCCACTGAAAGGTTCAAGTGCGTAGTGTGTCCAAATCTTTCGGAGTAGTCTTTTGCCCCGATCTCTTTGCACCCTTGAGCCACACTTTAGCTAAGCCTGCATGCAAGTGAACTTTAGCGACGTGTATTACCCATAATCATTGCTGTATGTGATGTTTTAAAAGGCGGAAATATGAAAATATTCACCGAACACGTTCCAGCCTAGTGGTGGCATTAATGCACTTAAATTTGTCTAACTGCCAATAAAATCAAATTATAAAGAAGGCTCATACTCTGGTGTATAAGCCTCCTTCAGTTCATGTGCTTTCTTCTCCTAAGAACAAATGCTTGTTGTAGTTGTACTATTATTTTTTTAGCAGTACAAATGGTTAAACAGAGATTGGTCCCACTATTTTAGATGTCACAGTTACAACACAGAGGCGCAAGTTGATGATGTAACCCATACTGTCCCTATTCTCCTCTTTTTGAACGCTTGTAACCATCACACTTGAACCCTATGTGCAATTTGATTTAGTACACACTTTATAGAGTGGTGTAGTGCAAATATTGGGACTGGGCCTTAGACTAGAGATAGGGACTCGTGATTCGAACTTAGACTTGAGTCGCACTTAAGTCGCTTGACTTGAACTCAAAACATAACACTATGTTTTGATATTTGATTTAAATATAGTATTATAGAATATAATCTACTATAGTTTGGAAACCTTTGATCAAACTGCCAGTTAAGTAATACATGCAACGAGACTTGGACCTGAGGTCAAGAGACTTGAGACTTGACTTGGATTTTTGATCAAAGACTTGGACTTGACTTGCAAAAAAAGACTTGTGAACATCTCTGCCTTAGACTGAAAGAAAATGACTGATCTTGAAGATCCAGTAAACAGAATGATTTATTTACAAAAACAAGTCAAAGGCAAATCAGAGTTGGGCCCAAGTCGGGCTGACTGACTTGTGAAAAGCAACCTGCGGTTCCACTCTCAGAAAATGAGCTGATGACATCCGTGAGCAACAGCAGGATTAATCAACAAACAGATTTATAACCAAGAGACTATTAAAGACGACACAGAACAGCAAATTTGTAGTTATTTGGAAAAATATTGAACCAGAGGATTGCTAAAGTAAGTTAATTTTGTTTGTTTCATTTGAAACAAGGCAGCAGACGCCCATCACACAATAAATACATTGCGGTCCACTTCAGCTGAGCTGAGATCTGTTCCACACCTATTTTGGTTCTGTGCTGCTGGGTTCATTACTGAATACGTACATGTGAGCGGTACCTCGCTGGCTTCTCCTGTGATTTTATGAATGACCTGAGGGAGCTTAAAACCGGACTGATCTGTGCAGCAGTTTTTCTAAACTTTCTTGTGAATGAGGCTATTATAAAAGTGAGATAACGAGGAGCAAGACACACCTGGAGAGTGACAAAAAGGATCAGGTGTGTATGGGAGGAGTTAGGGAAGAACACAGGAGCAGGCATACACAGAGGAATAAGCAACAAGTGATAAAACACAAACAAAACCCTAGAGAATATCTAAAATCCTTTTTCTAATTTATTTTTCTTTGATTTTCTTTCTCCAAGCATTAGAAAATCTTGCAACAATCTGTTGTCCCTGTCTGTGGTTTTCAGAAGCCTGCAGTCCATCCAAAGGTTTGTTTTTACAGAATTATGTCAGCTTTTATTGCATTACTGCCTGTAAGACAATTCACAGCCATGGGCGTTCAACACTAATTTCACATCCTGATGTACTCTTGAATTGTTTTGATGTTTCATCCAGGATAGTGGCTCTGATCAGCACTTCCTCTGTGAACTCCCTTCTACTGGTTGGTGTGCAGTCCAAGCTAAAAGCTGACATCGCACACATATAAATGATAATTTACCATCTGTTTCCAGTAAAGTCAACACAATAATGACTGTAAATTCATGCAGGGTTTCTGTCACTCATCCAACTTCATCATCATCATAAAGCTGTTAATATAAGAGCCTCATGCAGCCTCATACAGGGCATTCCTTTTGCGATGTGAAGTGTTTTCCTTCTGGCAACTTTCGATTGACTGTGTGTGTGTGTATGCAAGCCCGTCATACAGTGTTCGGCTGGGCAAACCTGGAAGACTGCGTCATGTGCGAAGACAAAAGAGCAGTCCTCACCCGTAAACTGGTCTTTAATTGCATTGCAAGTGAGAACACACTGCAGTGGAAACAAGGGGCTCATTGTGAGCCCTTAGTCATCTCCACACACCTCATATTTTTCTGCAGACCACTGACCCTCACCAGCATTCACAATAAAACACAAAGCCAGCAATTAAAATGTTTGCATGCAGACACATTGGAAGCATGTCTGACTTCCACATGGAAGTTTCAACCAACAATAAATCAAGAAGCTACATGTTGTTGTTTCAAAATGACAGGAAACAAAGTAAAACTCGTTTGCTTGCTTGACGATGCTCAACTCTTCTGTGCTTCACTCTAAAAGCCGAGCATGATGCAGTTAATAAAATGAGTGATATAGAAATGTGTGTGTGTGTGTGTGTGTGCGTGCATTGCATGATAGATCTGAGTGGTGGTGGTCTGTCTATGATGTAAACCAGATGTGGTCTGGTTGCAGACTTTCGTACCCGCACAAGAGAGGAATGAGCTCTGTGTGTGCAAGTGTATATATAGATACACAGCGGAGTGCCTGCATTGATTACAAATCCAATGTAATTTTGCACACTACCAACCACATTTGGCAGACAGTGGATGCTGAAATGAGCTCATGCTTCATGTTGGTGACCCATAAATCACACCGAGTTTTATAAAACTGCAACTGCAACAGATTCTGAGGGCCTCTAATTGCTAAATTTAATCTGTAAACACAAAGGCCTACATTTACTGTTTTCCAGCTAATAGATGAAGATGATAAATTCTAATTTCAGATTATTTTGCTTTACCTGAAAATGGCTCCATACTGAATGGAATTTCATAGCAAGGCCAACTGTAATGACTCCCTTTTTACAATTAATAAACCATATCTGCTTGACTAACTGCGCTCATCTGCTGAACATTTTGACAGCTCAGACCAGCGCGCGTGTTTGTGTGTGTATGTGTGTGTACAATGTATACTGTGTTTGCAACAGTCCAGCTGTCGTTTTTCCTTCAACCTCCTGTCCTCTCCTAGTTAGCCTTTTAGGAAGCAGCATTGGAAGAGAAAGAATAGACTTGTTCAAGTGGTCATATGTTTCCAGCTGATGAAACCGTGCAGGCGGGGGACGACATGAATAAATTGGCAGTGAGCATCTGCTCGGTGGATGCACAGCTTTAATTTAAAGTCTGCGCTCTGACCTCATTGCTCTCGGCGAGAACATGCCATCTAAATCTTTTCTGTTAGACTGGACAATGCAACAGCTATTTCCTCCACTGGGCAACCGCTGAAGGAGAAATAATGTGTGTAGATTAGCAATCGACTGTTAATTATTAACCGATGCAGTAGACCTGATGATGATGATGAGCTTCTTTTTTTTTTTTTTTGACAGTTTTTTTTCTTTTGACAGTTTTTTTGTATTTGATGTCTTTGAGTTCAGGCCAAAAAAGGAAAAAAAAAATTTGTGGAGTAAATCTATCTCTCCCTTTCATAAATTGATGTTAAGTAGTCTAAACTGGATCGCTCCGAGCAGTATTTATATAACTTGGCTGCTATATGCTACTGTGATGTTTACACTGCAATTTGCAAAAATGCAAAGTTTGATTTCGCAAGAGCATTGTGTATCACAAGCATTTAGCCAATGCACATAAATATTAGCATTCACATTTCACCGCATCAGGAATAACAAGTTTGAAAGTGTTACAATGGATCATGAGGCACCCTTCAAACAGCATCCAGAAGAAAAATGTGTTCAGCTGCTACCAAGAACATGCTGGAAATAAAAAACCTGTCTGAACTTCTGGCATGGATCAGCACCCTACTCTTTGTTTTATTTATTTTCTTTTTTTTCCCCTCTAAAGTTTTCTGGTCTTTTCAGTGGCTCTGGTAATAAAATATCAATTCATAAGTAATGCAAATAAAAATAAACTGTAACTAAATCAGTAGAAGCATCTGAGCTTTACTTCATGATCCGTATGGACATTCAGAAGAAGAGAAAATAAAACACTGTAAAAAAAAAAAAAAAGTTGATTACTGGGTTTTGAAGAATGTTAAACATGTCTCCCACTCTTCGAACAATAGCAAAAACTGAAATAAAATATGATTATTTTTCTGCACAGATTGTACCTTGTTGCTTATGTTCACATCTGCTATAAGAACCAAACAATATTGCATCAAACAAAGCCCTAAAAGGGCTGCCTTAAGTCATGCTTTATTATAGCAACGTAACTTTTCACTTTTCTTTTTTTATAGGGAGGGCTGTGGCAGAGTGGTTAGGGGAGACGTCCTGGAACTGGAAGGTCACCAGTTTGTTCCCCCATTCCAGCTGTCTCAGTCATGTCCTTGGGCAAGACACTTCACCAGTCTTGCCTACTGATGGTGGTCAGAGGGTCCGGTGGCGCCGGTGCATGGCAGCCCCACCTCTGTCAGTGGGCCCCAGGGCAGCTGTGGCTACAGTGTAGTTTGCCATCATCAGTGTGTGAATGTGTGAGTGACTGAAAGTGTAAAGCGCTTTGGGGTCCGGAGGGACCTGATAAAGTGCTATATAAGTTCAGTTAATTTACCATTTTCAGATTGACAAGCATCATGTTCAGTGATTTAGTGTGATATATCATGCCATTACTTCCCACGATTACCCAGTCCCACTTTTGTGACCACTTTCCCGTGCACAATTAAGCCCTATTTGCAAACTAATTTGATACCATAGGACTCCTACAATTTCTGGTTTCAGTTATCTTTTTTGTTTTTTATTGAACGTTTGTCAAATGTTCCATTTTTGGCACGTTTGTCAAAAGTTTGTAATGTCAAGGAGTCCTGTGTTGTACTGATGGTCAGAAAAAGGCACAGATGTCAGCAGACAACAGACTTTCTCGTCTTTACAGAGGAAACCTTTATGACTTTATGAGCCACACAGCTCACACTGACAGCGCCACTGATATATGACATGGCTCTGGATTCTGCAGTTCCACTAAGATACCATTCAGTTTCAAACACATGACTTTTTTTCTGTTTCACATTTACTCAAGTTCTTTCTTGTCTGTAGACCAACAGCACATAGTATAGGTAACAAGTGTTGTGGTAGATTTTGGATACAAAGTGTGTGTGTGTGTGGGGGGGGGGGGTTCTCTCACTCTGTGTTGTATGTTGGTCACAAAATAAATACCATTCCTGCGCCTGCGTCTTTATGACTTTTTATCCTTAAGTACCTGTTGTGGAAAATAAACTTTTTTATCCCAGGAAAACCCCTTTGACCTCAATGAAAGAGTGATTTTACTCTTATTTGAGCACCTCAAAAGGTGGTACCCATGAAGATTCTGCTTTTTGGTGCAACACAGTTAGAAACTCACACCTTACCCAATTTTTAAGGCTGAAAAGTATACCAGAGCCCAAAAAAAAAGAAGTAAAATCATTAATGTAAAACTGTATGTTTGATCAAAACAACTCCAAATGTTTTATAATATTCAAGAATTTATAATTTTCAAGAATAAAATGAAAATATATGCTCCAATGTACTTTTTCCTTTTTGCCTTACAATACTATTATTAAACCATTTATTTAACCTCATTACTTTATATACACTTCTGTTTTCCTATGTTTTATTTTAAATTGCATATAAAACAAAGTTACCAGAAGTTTTAACTTTGTCTTTCTAAAAATGAGAAAATCAATTTAAACTCAGAAAGGTATGCATTTTACCAATAGTGAGGCTGGAAAAAAAAGCAATAACCAAAACAATGATGTGATGAAGTTACCCAGAAAATAAAAAAGTATGTTTTAGCTGTGGTCACAACAGCAATTATTTTCCCCATTTATGCACCAGTAAGTGCTTTGACAGGGTGAAAGGAAGGTGTTATTTGATTTGCTGTTTTATTCCCAGCATTGCTGCTCCATCTGCTCACCTAGAACCTGCAGCAACACTGCAGCTCATGCTGTGCTGTGTATCTCCTTGGCTGCACACATGAGAAACAAAGCCATATATTGTCAGTCATGAAGTTCGATACTAAACAGCCCCCCACAAACAAAATGTCTAAAACAACTGGGAAGAACGTAGCCAAATTAAATTAGAAGCTGCTCTTGAAACCTTTGGAGTAAATGCAAAAGCTTGCAAAGCTCTCTCTCTTTAAAGGTAACACACAGTCAACATCATTGTAACAATAGCGTGTATAATGAACCATGATAAACCTAGTTGGTCAAAGAGGTGTCAATGAAAAGGGGAGGGCCTACACAGCCATTCTAACATTGTGATGTTTACATTTGAAACCACTAATGGAACCTGAGACTCTGGCATCAAATATCAATCAATAAGGCTCACCTCTGCCTGTTAAGATGTTAATTTAAGACACTTTAAACTAAACAAAATGCTTCTTATCTTTGTTTAAGTTGAATAAATTGGCTAAACAGTGGACAAGCGTGAGCACTTACCGTGCTACATTGTAATGTTATGCCTCTCTCCTAAATTGAGAAATCAGTAACAAACCTTCTGGTCCTAATTGCTTTAAAAACAGATGATTGCTCCCTAAATCACCACAGTAAGAAAACTGCCATAAAAAATCAAAGTCACTGCTAAGTGGCTAGGATATCATTTAACTAAAGTCACTCAGTTTTCCAAACCTCTTTGTTACTTTGGTATGCATGTGCTTTTCAGTCCAAATCAAATAACTGTGTTGTGTAAAAGTTCTGAAGAGGTCTCATGGAAAATGGTGGGGATGGTTCAACTAGGGGTCAGAAAAATGAAACTAATTAAGTGATGTCCTGTTTTGCTCATGTGGATTTATTAACTTTGTCTCTTACCATTGCAAGACTGTGGACAACAACTATGTAAAGAACTGATGTTTGATTCAGAAACTGTGGGCTAAAAGGGAAAGAAAAACAGTCTGTACCACCCAGAGCAGAAAACTATAAAGAAGAGGAAAATGTACAATGCATTCCATTAATATAGAATGCAATGTTCAAGTCTACTATTCAATGTTTAAAAGGAACAGAACCTCTGCATAAATCTGTTGTCCTACTTCAGTTAAACTGCTGTTATGCAAAGATCCATCTGCAACAGGTAAGATATTAATTGTTCATGACCTTCCCAGAGAACCTCACTTCAAAAGATCTGAATTGTAAACTAATATTAGCTGCAGATGTTGCACATCAGATATTTATTATAAATTGGCAGACTGACATATTAACCATAAAAACAAGAAAACTATAAAAAAGAAAGGAAATAAATGCAAAAGATCCGGGCTTACAGTCAACAAACCTGTTTTTATTCAGTAAGTCACAAATCTCTTTTTTATCATTATTACTGGAATACAGTTTTAGTTTTGCTGACTCATTATTTTACACATTTGTTCTCTACATGAAATATCACTGTTTGGTTTTCCAAAAGCACTTCAAATTCCTTGACATACAGCAAGTAACATCTGATACACAGATACCATAAAGAGAGATAAATTTCACCTTTTCCTTTCTATGCGGACAGTCAGACTGTTTATTAACATTTTTTCCAGCAATTTCTTTGAAAAATTGTATTTTAGTGCGCGGGTGTATGCCAAAACAGACAGATTTTGAATAGTTTCCTCCTTGCTGTCTCCTTGCTTTTGTGAAATGACAGTCTCTGGAGTGATGAGATGAACCTTCCAAAAATACTGCAGCGTTAAAAAGAAGTGAGCAGCACACACAGCTGAGAAGAACCGGTATGCACGAGTTCATATTAAGGTACACACCTTGGAGTAAGATGAAAAGGATTCAGGGGCTATAAATTACAGTTGCTTTTAAAGGTTTTTGTTCATCCTTTTCATCAGCCAGTGAGACGGTATTATTTGATGGAGCATGTCCATGGCTGGGTGCCTGTGGGTCTTCCACATGTTTAGGAACTATTCCACATAAGTGACGTGTCTCTTTGCAAACTGTGAAACTGGGGGGGATTCTTTCACATTGACGTGTAAATGAAGGGTCAATAGAGCAGGTTCAATGGTGCGCAGTTAACACAAAGGTGAGAAAAGATGCTATAAACTACTTTCTCTGAGTTGTTTCTTTTCGGTGTCACTTTCTTAATAAAACATATTCATTGAAAAAGTGCATATCACCCACAGACTTGCACGCGAACATTTTAAAACCAGAGTTCAAGCAATCTGTTCGTAGTCACACTATGGAGATGATTCTCCACATGAAATTTTAGCTCAAAGTTAGCGCAACTGTCTGAGTTTTAGTCATTTTTTGAGTTTGTTGTGTTCACTAAGCTGTGGTTTTAACAGTTGTAGAGATACATCCAAAGATTGCTTTTTAAATTTCATTAAAATTTATCCTCTGGTTTATGAGATTGTTTTTCTAACAGACAGATGAGGGTGACAAATAGTTAAAGCTAAAGTTTTAAACAACAAACTCAGAGCTCATCTTTCACAATGATTTCCTGCGACAACCACACTAAATGTGTTTAACATCTATAAACTCACTGAGTTAAAGCCATGTTTAAGGTAAACTTTATTTAACTGTAGTGGCCAATTTCAAATTAAATTGATGTCAGAAGTTAATTAGTTATAGAGGTACATCCAATAACTTTCTGAGAGGAATATATCAGGCAAAAACCAATTTTTTAGCCTTTAAATGCATTTTATTGTGTACTTGGAGTCTTTAGGAGTCTCAGAAAAGTTAAATTTTGTTTCCCCCATTGCTGCGTGGATATCTTTATATTCTATTTGGGTCATATTTTTCAATTTATTGAGTTTTCTCTATTTTCTATGATGTTTTCTAAACTATCACATCAAATTACTTGTGACAGAATTTCTAAATATGGTCTTAACTTACGAGCTACAAAGATATCATCTTCATTCTCCTCTGGCCCTGGGTTAGACTCTGGCTCCAACATGTAAGGCTGGATGGACAAATCTCCTGTTATTGACATCTCTTAGTTAATGTGTAAATAAAAGGTTTCTACCCTTTTATATAGTCATAAACCCCTCTATCAAACTGGAGTGGACTGCTCTGGAAGCTGGAGGGGGGCAAGTGTGAAGCACCTTGTTTGGATTTAACGATACAGCCTCAAAACGAGTTGATCTGAGACACACCTCAGAAAAGTGGGTAAAAGAGGGGCTTGTGGAGTTACAATAAGGAGGAATTAACACCAAAGGAACAGCACCACTTTATATAGACCCCAAATGAATGATTTAAATGTGAAAAATAAAGATTTAGAGTCAAATGTCTTCTTCAATTATAATCAATCCAGTGGTTTGTTAGATATTTTGCTAACAGATGGATAAACACAAGTACACACAGATGATTACATGATCAACCTCCTAGTGGTGGGCAAAAAAATAATAAACTTATAAGAGCATAAAATAAAATAAAAAAATCCAAATTTTTGTTTTCTTTTTATCCAAAGGGTTGGATTTTAAGCCTCTCAAAGCCTCTAAAAATGTGATGCCAAACCTTTACTAACAACATATCAGACAAGTCAAATGTTTAAAATTTCAAATTATAAGCAAGAACACTTATGCAACACATCTGTGCTTTGCATTCATTTCATTCTGTCAGTTGGTTTCATATCTTACTTTATGTGATTGAAAAAAGCGATTACCTAAAGTTAATACAAATATTTTCATTCTTCACTCCCACTCAGTCACGGATTCTCACTTATTTTGGAAACTGATCCTATAATTTTCATAAAAAAGTCATGACATGCACAGGAGGCAGTACGGCATGAATCCAAAAAAAAACCCAACCAGAGGAGCAGGGAAAATGTAAGCGGGGGGTCTGGGTGTGGATATTGACTGAAGCTCTTGTTGGGATATTTAATGACTAACCGCAGAGAAGAATGGAGGAGGTCCATTGTGTCCGGCCCGGCAGCATTTCGGCTGTCCTCAGCTCCGCACATGGCGCTGCACACCAGGGTGTTGCTTTGATGTACAGCTGCTCATGGAAAGGAGATGATTTTTTTAAAGCGTAAAACTTGTACAAATTAGGGAAACAAACAAACAAACAAACAAACAAAAAACTAAAATGAGCAATGGAAAGGACAATGGAATTTGAAGTTGTAGATCTGAAAAGTTGTTGAAAAGTAAAATGATAATATCAGCCCGTCCCCGCAACATGCGGAGAAGCCAGGCTAGAGTTGGGGTTGGATATGCAAATAGAGGCTGTCTGCCTGCCCCTTCAGAGGCAGCAGAGCAGCACGCTGCTTCTTGCACACACACACACACAACACACACCCTTACTCATACAGAGAGGACATTACTTGGAGGGCTGAGCTTCGTCTGTAGGTCTCGTGTGTGTGTGTGTGTGTGTGTGTGTGTGTGTGTTCGTGAAGCTTAAAACTTTCGAGGCACTCACACTCTCTACCCTCATTCTCTTCTTTCTACTGCTCTCCTCTCCTCCAGAACACCTTTGGGTTGTTTTCTTTCCCTTCATTTTTTCCTCTTCCCTCTCTAGACTCACAGGCTTTCTTGCTTTTCTGTCATGTAAACTCAGATTTTTATTTATTTTGTGTGTGCGTGTGTGTGTCAGTATGAAAACTGAAGGGGGACAGGTCAAGATGCTGCTGCTGATGCTATAGCTGTCTGGACTTCCATGTCTCCTCCAGGGTCCACTGAAGAAAGCAAGACTTTAATTGTTTTGGTGGACATTCTCGAACCCTGAGGAACTCTACATTTTTGACATCATCACCGGGTTCTTGCGTCTCTGAGACTCTGGAACTAATCAAGACTTTTCAAGACTGACATTAAAATCAACAACAATGTGGGCCAGGCTGTGCCAACTCACTGCACAGATCTTTCTCCTGGGACTGTTGCTCTCTGTGGTGGACAGTAAAGGAACGCTGTATGGAGGCCACATCAACCCTTTCTATGGAAACAGATACCACCTCTACAAAGCTGGACTCAGCCCTCATTACCCAGCAAACAAGCCTATGACCCGTCACAAGTAAGTGCTGTCTTTTTGGTCATGGCAAAAAATTCTTACTGCACCATTTACTTCCCTTTCCCAAGCTGAGTGACAGGGTTGACAGTTCTACCCACCCCATGCTATATGCATTCATTAGAAACCCCTGTCACCAGCACCGTTCTGAAATATGCTTTCGATTATTAAATAAATATGGCAACAGATCCCTAAATTGATGCTGCGTTTCACAAAATCAGCCCTCTCCTGCAGCTCACATTAAGAAAAGATAAATAAAAACCATCTGTGGCTGAGGATAAACATTGC
>JARVJO010000024.1:11402568-11445632 GCA_031762555.1 Cynodonichthys magdalenae
AAACAGTGCAGGCCAACAATCACATGCTGCCATTCCAAACCCAAGCCACTGTTATGGTTTTTATGGTGCAGCGGAGTGAGCTGCATGGGCTGGGATCCCTCAGAGCTATGGGGAACTGTAAGTGGTGGGAGGAGGGCTGAAGTTAAGGACACAAAGAAGCAGGAGGTGATGCTCTACAAACCGTGTGCAGATGATGATAAAGACTGTGAGAATAACAATAAGATGTGGATGTTTGTTTGCGTGGTTGGACGTAATTGTTTGACCTGTGGAGCTATCTTAGCTTTTTCTTCCACTTTCCTCTTCCTCCTCTCTTTTGCTTGGCTTCCCATGAGAGCTGTTATGTTTTTGGACAGCTCCCCTGCTACCTGCTGCTCCCCTCAAGCTGCTGCAGGAGGCTGCTGATTGCCCAGTCCTAAATAATCTGCCATATACATTCATCTTCACTAAACAGACTGTTCAGCATCCCTCACTCTCAATGCAAAAAGCCCTTTCACTTTCTCATTTTTTTGAGATTTGATTTGTTTTAACATGACAACAACTGACTCTCTTCTCGATCCCTCTCAGACTAGCCAATCAGGATTTTATTTAATTTTTTCTTTCTCCAACCTGAGGGTGTTCTAAGAGTAATCTATGAACTCTTTCACGAATAAGTTCTACAATGTGGCCACAAAAAGTAAATTTCTCTTTAGGCTGCCTTTGAACGCTCATAAATCACCAGCTGAGCCACTCATGTCCTGCAAAGATGTGCACATTCATTACTGAAGCGGGCCAGAAAGGCCTGAAGTCTGACCCTGTGGTGTTGACGTGGAACGACACACATAAGCTCCATGTCGGACCATTCTAAATCCTGCTGTCAGCTGAGCACACAAGTCGTCTGTTATCACCGTATCACACTGTGGAGCCATGAAGCTTCTTCCATGTTATAGGGCTATTACTGCTTTTGTTTTTGTAAATTGGAGGTAATTCAGTGGCAGGTTGATTTTTATTCCCTGTATTGCTTTTGTCAAGATCACACCAAGGCAGTCAAAAAGTGTCTCAGTCCTGGTAGATTTTTTTTTCTTTTGTGAAAAAAGCTTTTAACCGGTGCAATATCAATACTTCTTTACTTCTACACAAAAACCAACATGAAAAGATCTGAACAATTGCTTTAATTACTAATCACACAGGCACCAGTTAGCATGGTGCTTAAAGGAAAATCTTAACAGAAAATACTTACTGGAACACTGATTTAAAATAAATAGCAGAAACAACAATTTACAGAAGCTTTTGAGCAGGCTTACAACATGCAGAAAAGGATCATTATGCAAATGTTCAGCTTGTGTTTGGTTTAGCTCGAAATCAATGTAAGCTGTGATAAAGCCATGTGGTTCACAAACTGTTTGATAACTCTGCTACACTGTCAGAGACAACAGTTAGCAGATCAGAATTTGAAACACTGAACTTGTGAAATAGTTCATGGATTCAAAACTGTAATGTAATTATTGAAGTTTTATTTTGCAATCTATGTGGGTGCTAAAAACTAGCTAAATACTGACCTTATTTTGGATGGATGGATGGATGGATGGATCATGCAGTCAACTGTTAAATGGATTAAATGAATTATCAGGACAATGAACCTCATGATGTCAACATCAAACTATTGAGGAGTATCTCATTCATAACGTGATTATTATAATATAAACTGCAAACATGTACTTAAACAGTTTACTGAATAAAACACGCTTTAAACATTTAGTTAATTCTAGAGTTAACAGTGTTTGATCAGTGTTGCAGCACCATTTTACTCCATTTTAATTGACAGGAAGTTCTTAAGTGGGTCTTCATCACTTCCCACATTTGCAGCATAGTGATGTCAAAGGACTGTGGCTTTCATACGTTTTAAATACAGCCGTAGAAACAAATTTATGTTTCTTTTGTAACAGTTTCCATGCTTGAATCCCATGACTGTAGATCAACCAGATGCTTCATTTAGTTTTGTTCAAAGTGATCCCAGACTGTCAGTAATTCATTGTTGCTTGTGGCTGATATTATTGCTCAACATGTGTCTGTGAGTTCCACTCCAGTGTTTGAATGAGAGCTGGTGACCTTTGTCGGACACAACAGGCCTCGGTGGGTGTTTAGGTGTCGGTCGGACCACCTCCATTGTTATATGAGCTCAGTTGTTGTCAATCTGACCGGTCAGTGAAAATAGACAGTTAAAAATAACTTACATGCTCTGTGTGTCTGTTTTTTTTTTGTTATTTTTTTAAAGATTTCACTCAGTTCAAAATGCTGTTTCTCACCAAAAATTGTGTCAAATTTTTTTTACAGAGCACTTGCTTTGGGGAAGTATTTCAAAATTCTCTGTAACTGGTGTACCACAGACATTTTGACATCATGTTGAGTTATTATCTATGTTTTGGCAGCAAAGCGAGTGATTTAATTTCACAGTCAGTTCTTTCGTTCAATGCAAGCACTTGCTTTTGTGAGAAAGTTTATGGCCCTGTAATCACTGACAGTGACATCTTAGACAATAATGGCACTGTACCTGTCACAGCTTTATCAAAAACGGTTTTCATTTGCTTTCGATCAAACTGTTTTATTATTTTATCAGTTTCATCAAAACATATCCAAGTTGATTTAATTTAGGAGTTTAAATAACATCGCACAAGTACTTCTCATTTTGTACCACAGTGAAACAGATTGTTGAATCCAGGAACCATGCACTCATCATTGGGAAACTTTTTTTTAAAAAGTTAACGTGAAGTCCAGCATGAGTCTCGTGTCGCCACTGATGAGCTTTGAGTTGTATCCTGTTGCTCTCCTGTGATGTATGGGGTGAAGAGCAAGGAGTAAAGGTCAACTGGTTAATAGAGGTCAAAGGTTATGGGTTGTTCTTGTAAGTTTGGGTTGATTGTCCAGTGAAGAACAGAAACAAAGGCAGTCTCCTGCTAAGAGATACTCCTAAGCTGCTTTACCTGAGTTATTATCAGACTTATAGCTTTATCTGCAACTGAAAGAGTCGGGACACTTTTTATTTTCTTCTTGCCAGGATAAATGTTCAGTTTACTCTCTCCAAACAAAGTGGTCAAATTGGTGATTTGTTATCAAGTAAATAATTCTTCTTCCAGTCTTTTTTTTTTTTTTGGAAACAGTTGAGTCACTTTCTTGTTTCAGTTGCTGTCATTGTAAATTATCAGTCTGCTCATACAACCCCAATTCCAATGAATTTGGGACAAAATGATACAATGATTTGAATTTTTTTCAACCTATATTCAATTGAATACACTACAAAGACGAAACATTTAATAATCAGACGTATAAACTTTATTGATTTTTTTTTTTTGCAAACATTCCCTCGTTTTGAGTTTGATGCTTGAAACTGGTTTTAAAAAAACTGGAACTGGGGAAAAAAAAAAAAAACCTGGGAAAGTTGAGGAATGTTCAAAAAACACCTGTTTGGTTGCTTTTAGAAATTATGAACATTGTGTCCTCTGGGCCAAAGAGGAAAATTACTGTCTGGATTGTCAGCAGCTCAAAATTTAAAAGCCAGCCTCTCTGATGGTATGGTTGTGCGTTAGTGCACAGGTCAAAGGTAACTTCTACATCTGTGAAGGCACTATTAATGCTGAAAGGTACATACTGTACAGGTTTTGGAGCAACATATGCTGCAATCCAAGCCACATCTTTTTCAGGGACGTCCCTGTTTATTTCATCAAGGCAAGCCACAGTCTCATTGTGTTACAACATTGTGGTTTCATAATAAAAGAGTTTGGGTACTAGAATGACCTGCCTGCAGTCCAGACCTGTCTCCCACTGAAAATGTGTGGAACATTATGAAGTGTAAAATATGACAACAGAGACCCTGGACTGTTGAGCAACTGAAGTTATACATCAAGCAAGCATGAGAAATAATTTAGCCTACAAAGCTTCAACAATTAGTGTCCTCAGTTCCCAAACACTGAGTGTTAAAAGGAAACGTGATGTACCACAGTGGTAAACATGCCCCTGTCCCAGCTTTTTTGGAACGTGTTGCAGGAAACAAGGAGAAGCATTACAACCAAGGCTGAGGCCTCAACATTTGAAGAATTGTCATGTTGCAATGCTTCATTTGAACCACTCACACAATTTCTGGAAGCTTGGCTAGATTTGTCTGCAGGACCATTTCAGCCATGTAGAGCAGGATAACTCCCTGACATGACCTGCTGCAGTATATTTAGGATTCTCATTAAGCATAGGAATTATTTATGTTTTTATTGTGTTGGTAAATGATGACAGACTCCTAAGTTGTCTTCCTGATTGGGTTCATATTTTCGGGTTCACTTACCAACTTTTTCATTTGGAACAATGCTCAAATGTTGGGCGTGATCCAAGCAAGTTGTGATGTCAGTGGCAGACTAAGTGTGCCTGAAATGTGCTGCCCTCACTGAACTCTAAAGATGTCATAGAGAAAGTTCATTTTCATTTGCACAAACATACCAGTTGTACTGTACAGCAGAAAATGTCTGTAGATTCTGATCAGCTGCTCTTTCTGTTTTACAATGGGCCACTTGAACTGAACTCAAAATGTTTCAAAAAACTGGGATGGGACTAGTAGAAACACAAACATGCATGACAGATGCTGTGACATCAGTTTTGGTGGGAGCTGTGATGCTGAGATTGGCAAGCATAACTGTTGCATTACTCACTGATAACTTCGTTTATTGTTGCTTTGGCACTATCTCAAGATTTTATATAACCCGTTTTTTTTTTTTTCTACAGAAAAATAAAAAGACCCACCTAAAATAATAAAAACATGGTAAATCTGAGCAAATTTGTTTTTTGGAGAAAAGTCAAGCAGCACTGCTTTAGAAATTCAAAGTATCGCTTTAGCGCTGAACTCATCTTTCTCTGATTTACTAATGAGAGAGACTTAATATTCAAATGATTGCACAGCACTGATGAACTACATGTGAGCAAATATCTTGCAGAGTTTTTTTTGTTTAGTATGTTGTCAGGGGGAAAAGAGGAGTGGCATCACAGTGTTGTGAACAGATTTTATCCAGTAAATCAGAATCTCTGCAGTGTTACTGTTGGTTTATGTTGCAGTGCTTGGCTGTTTTATACACATTTTTATTTGTAGAAATAACCTGTTAACCCCTTAGCAGTTGGCCTAAAATTCCTTAAAAGCATTTTGACATTTTTTTTTTTTTTTCTAAGGTGTCATGCTAAAGGTAAGGACCAGAAGAAGTCACCTGACTCCCTGGTTTTCAATAAAACAGCCCCAGATAGCATCTGGAAATGTCTGAAAACGTTTAAATGGTAAATGATCTGAAATTATATAGGGCTTTATCAAGCCCACCTGGACCCCCAAAGCATTTTTTAGTTACAGTCATTCACCCAGTCATACATACATTCAAACTGATGGTAATAAGCTACATTGTAGCTTCAGCTGCCCTGGGGCTCACTGACAGAGGCGGGGCTACCATGCACCGGCAACACCAGACCCTCTGACCACCATCAGTAGGCAAGGGGGGTGAAGTGTCTTGCCCAAGGACACAACGACTGAAACGGCTGGAAAAGAGGATCGAACCGTCAACCTTCCGAAAGAGGAAGAAATTGTTCTGATTGTAGAAAATTCTGCTTTTATTTTATTTTGTGCACAATCATCTAGTAACACAAGTACTTATAACTGACTTTGAAGGAGCCAGCTCACTTTTTTATTTCTCAATGTTATTTCTCATTTTTGTAATCAATAAGAAAGACAAACTAAACCGTTTGTTACTAGCTTTAATTTTAAGGTTAATGTGTAGCTGCAAGCATGAAGGCCAGGACAAATCTTTTTCTTTTTCAAGTTCCAGTTTGATTACTTATGTTCCTCCCATCACCTCCATTATGTAGTTTGTACACTTTGAGTGTTATTTATACTCTGTAGGTTTTTTATGGAACACAGTAGCTGCAGTGAGTCTCGCTAATCTAATAAGGCTATTTGAAAACTCCAATTTCCAAAAGCACACAGAGGAAAGCAGATTAAATACTTTGGGAAATGCCTAGGGATAAGTATGTATGTTTTCTTTTTGTTGTCATTGTTTTTTAACTTTTTCTTTAGTCCCTTTCTCTTCAGCATTATGAATCAAGAGTATAGTTTAGTAAATTTAACAAATGATGTGACAAAAATTGGCATTGCTGTGACTTTCACTGAGAAAAATTTCGACAGCTCGACAAAAAAAAAAAAAGTTGAAGAGCATGGAACCAATGGTCTGCCTTTCAGCTATAAGAATAAAAGCTTGGCTGACCTTTTCTCTGAATACCAAAGGAATCCCCTATAGGTCTTGGAGCTGGGAGTATCTAACTTCAGTCATTATCCAAGAGTAACTTCAGTCAACCCAGAGCATGGAGCCTTAAGATATGCCAGCTGGCTAGAAATAGGCATCATTAAAAAGCATATATGAAAAGAGATGGGAGGGGGTGCGGGGGGCTGGGCGAGCTTGGTCAGCCTATAGACACGGCTATTAAATGTCTTATAAAAGATTGAATGGGTTGGCTATTTGTCCCACACCGGCCATAAATCTGTCCGAGTTGACAGCATTGGCCAGGGTTCAAACAGTCAGAGCCCCCCTGCAGGAGAGTGTGGTCAGTAATGAGAAAGGTGAGCCACTTATGGCCACAGTGTCAAAACAAGCAAAGCGGTGAAGAGAACAGTAGAGATGGGACGCACTGGGGTGGGGGGTAAAATATCAACAGAGGAAAGGGAAAATAAAATATTAGCAACGCAACCAGACGCATGGCTGGTATGTCTGAATCATTAAACAGAGATTACCTGTGATTTTCACACATTAAATTAAAACAGCAGGCAACATTTTGAGAAGTGTCATCTGAAAGACGAGTTGTTTTGGGTCAGAAAAAAAGGTGGAGGTGTAAGGTTTAACTCTCCACATGAGAATCTGAGATGGGAATTTTGCTTTTCCCCCGGGATGCTGTAAAACCGCCATCCTATACTGAAAATATTTACTTGTTTTAGGACCAGGCTGGAGACTAAAAAAAAAAGCCATGCACGAACAAGATAATATTTTGGGGTATTAGGGTAAAGATAGCATGACTTGTATGTTTCTCAAGTCATTTACATATTTTTCATATTTTGTGTTTTCTTTACTTTTCAAGGGGTTACAACTTGACAGCATGTTAAAATATGCCAAGGGAAATTGTTTTGCATTTGTAAAATGTGCAAAATTAAATAATACTCTGGACAGTTTGCTTTTTGTTTAACCATTGCTGCTTCCTATTATTCAGCTGTTGCTTTTGATTTAAATTTTTCATAGTTCTGGTTAGCTTGTTTCAATTGTGCTGTTTAAGGAACAAAGTTCCTGGAATCGTCTGCCCACCAGCTTTGTCTCAGCCTGTGTTTGGGGTCACCCTCCACTGCAGTTTTTGTAACACCATTCCCAAATGTGTTATAATTTTCTACAAAACAAAGCAGAAAAAAATCCCCAATTACTGTAAAACTGTGTGCAGCAGCCTTTGTTTATGACAAGTGACACATTTAATCAAGCTCAACTGGCCTCTTAATATATAAACACAATAGAACATTTCAGTAACTTTTTTCAAGATCTTTTAAAAAATACCATCACATTTAGTTTTTTAAAATATTTTAACCATAAGCAGGCAGAAGTTTGCAGCTTTATTGCTAAATATAAGGAGGCCCTCATTTGTAGTTGCAGCAGATTTTATTACCTAGAGGTTCTTAAGAACTCAACTAAGTTTCTTCATGAAGTTCAGCTGATGAAAATAATCAAATAAACTGTGAGTGAGACATGAAATGTGAAAACATTTTGCAACTTACGTAATTCTAAAAATTATATGAGGACAAAGGAATTGAATGGATTTAAAGTGTGTGTAACTGAATTAACCCTGCAATAAATTACATTATTAAATTTTAGGTTGTGGTAACAATAAAGATCAATCAATAAAGTGTGATAAATGTAGATGCCATATCACTCCAAGTCTGACGTCAAAGTAAAGAGTATAACCTTTAGAGTGCAGTTAGTAGGCCAGTGGGTGGCTGTGGGGCAGTGGTAGTGCAACAAACCTGGGACTGGAAATTTGTAGGTTCAATTTTCCATCAAGTTCTTGAGCAGGACAACTACTCCCTGGGTGCTCACTGCTCCACTCTGGTGTATTTTGCCATTGTAGGAGAACATACAATGATGACAATGTATAGCACGTCCTTACTTAGTGACACATTGTAATAAATTTGCTGACTGCAACCAAATAAATACTTCTCAATCCATGCATTATTTTAACCCAATTCTTCCTTTTTGGATCATGGGGGTCACTGTTGCCCAAATCTAGCTGTCACTGTGCAAGGGTCCATCACAGGGCCACATAGAGACAAACAATCATTCACTTTCATCCAATTAGCCAAACATATTTGGTCAGTGGGAGGAAACTGGAGTACTTGAAGAAAACCCACACGTGCACAGAGAGAACAGAACAACTCCAACCAGAAATGTCCTTGGCCAGGGTTTGATGCATCAACCTTCTTGCTGAAAGGCAACAGCTCTACCAGCTGAGCCCCCAGGTAGCCTATGATTCTTAATATGAAAAAAAGGAAACTTCAAAATGAAGTACTTCAGCCAGTGTTTGGTTAGTCTTTTCTGAGCGATTGTAGAACTTAGCTATGTATTTTGAATGTCTTAAAGGAGTTTAAAGCAATACTCTTTGAGAACTTCTCAATACTCAGTCATCCAGGACATGGTAAAAAAAATAAAAGATTAGAATGATCATCAAATTATAATACACACACAGTATATAAGTTTTTTACTTTTTTTTAAATTCTCAGCAGGCAATCAGGAAGTAAAGAGTGAAGCTTGTGGATAAGGACAGGAATGTTAATGTGTTCATCTCAGTCTGTATTGTTGACTTGACCCCTGTATGCCTCACCATTCCTGCTTGTCACATATTATAAGTGTACAGACAAACTCAAGACACTATTTGTACTTCTCCTTGTGTCAAATTAGTTCAGGACTGAAGTTAACGAAGTTCAGAATCCATTTACTCAGTCCTCCTATTTCATCCTTTTCCCTTTCACTTTCTTTAATATGATATAGATCAGCCTTTTTCTTATTTTCTTTCTTTAGAACGACAAGATTAGCACTGCCTTCTCCCAGCTGGAGTTCTTCCCACACTCACATGCAGCCAAACCAAAGTTCTCACCTAACCTCCAGTATGACTGAGACAATAACAAAAAGAAGATATGAGCACTCTGACATCCAGAGGTTGTATTTTTGGCACCGGGTTTGTGTTGTCTGTGCAGCTTCAGACACTTATTCACCTTTCAAGTTGAAGCTGAACATTCTTCCTGTTAGAAATCTGTTTTTGCACAGCAGAGGAGCTGACCTGCTGTTGCTCTGAGTGACGCTGCAGAGCAGGAGGACAGGATTTATCCCAGCACTTGGCCCCCCCATGTCTGCGAGACACTCTCACTGAATGAAATACCACTCCTAAACGACACAGACAAATCTGTGAAAGCAGGCTTACGGAGTGTGTGAGAAACACAAACCCTTGCACAGAAGACTTTTTTCATACTTTTCTTTTCTTACATCTGGATTCCTGCACTTTTCATTGATTGTGTGTTAGTTTTGAGGTTTCTGTCTGCCCCGCAGATGTGCACCTGACAAACAGATCGATCAACGAGGTCCTTTTTTTAACTTCACTGATCAGAGTTGGTTTTGTGCAATGGGTTACACACTCACTGTGCTCCATTCACACATGCACTAATCTGCATTCTGTCAGCTGCCATAAGTATGTTTGTAGCTTTAAGAAACACCCCCCCCCCTAAGTTTTACACACTTAAAAAGTAAAATAAAACAGGAAGCAGTAAATCATTTCAGACCATCTGATAAACCATGATTCAGTTGGTCCTGCTTCAGTGCAGGAACATTAGCTCCTGATTAGCAAACAAACAGAAGTAGAAGATAAAAAAAAAAGTTTCAGGTTCTGTAAAGTTTCTCTGAGGCCTACTAAGCCACAGATGACAGTACGGGAAGTGATCACGGTTAAACTTTCTTAAACGCAATAACAATAAAAAATAAAATAGTCTGCAAGTGTGGTCCAGACAAGAAATAGCATTAAGGCAAATTATTAGAAACACATGTCTAAATATTTTTTTAGAGAATTTAATAAGATGGGAAAAAGTGCCAGGAACAATGCAGCGTAACTGTCACAATAAAGGGAAAGTTCCATTTCTTTTTATGTTTGCTTCTGTGGAAAATCTGTAAACTATTAATATGTTACCTGTTGTAGATACCTTCTTAAAGCCATCTGTAGTGTACTTGGAGTCTCTAAGAAAATTCTCCAGAAAATCTAAATGTAATCTCTTCAGGTACTGCATAAATATCTTTTCATTCTGTTTTGGTTCAAGACGTTCAGTTGTCTCTATTTTCTATGACATTTTCTGAACTATTACGTCCCAGTATTTGCAATGGAACTGCCAAATAAGGTCTGGACTTACCTGCTACAATTTCATTATCTTCATTCTCCTCTGACTCTGTCAGATTTTGGTTCCACCATGTAAGGCGGGATGGACAAGTCTTCCCTTGTTGACATCTTTTAATTGATTTGTAAATGAAATGTTTCTATGCAGCTATATGGTCGTAAACCCTTCTATCAAACTAGAATGGACCGCTCTGGAAGCTGGAGGGGGGTGGCATGTGAAGCGACTTGTTTGGATATTAAGAGACAGCCTCAAAATGAGTTGACCTGAGACACACTTCAGAAAAGGGGGCTTGTGGAGTTACAGTAAAGAGGAATTCAAACCAAAGTGATGCATTTCCACTTTATATAGACTCCAACTGAGTGCTTTAAATGTGAAAAAGGATTTAAAAGCATAATATGTCTCCTTCAATAATCTCAAGTAACTGCAGAAATCTAGGGATGTTTAAAAAATTGAATGCAGAGTAAATGTTTCTAAAACAGTGTTTGCAAAACTTGTTTTAAAATACTTTGATTTGATTAGATTGGGTCAATGTACTTTAGTCTGAGCCATTAGAATTGATCAATATTTTTCCAAACAGAGGTTCAAGTAAAATAATAACTGTTCATCACTTTTCCACAGAACCCAAAATGTCTAAACTTCTGCTTTTAGTGTGGCGTTTTTTTCATATACAGTATTTATGGTAAACAACATCATCATTCCAGCCAGATTAGCTTGTTTTTTTGTTTCGCTAAGAAAATCATCCGCAGCAAGCAGCTGCTGCACGTGTGAGTTGAAAGTGCTTTAAGTGCTCCCATCATCCCACATCAGTGCAGGTTATAACTCCTTCTTCCTTTATAACGCTTGACCTGGCAGCAGGTTGTCATCTTGGTATGAAAGGAGCTCTGTCATTCCAGCTTCTGCCCTTTTCCTTCCGCCGCTATTAACATGTGTCAACACGGGCAGCGCGGTGGCACACAAATAAACTCTGTCAGCAGAGTCAGATGTTTGGAGCGAGCTGCAGCAGTTGCAGTGCTTTCTCACAGACTCCAATTGGCTGTCCTTGCTGTTAGCATCCTGAACCTGTTAACTTGACCCTCCCCAGGCCCCCATGTCCCTCCCCTCGGTCCTTAACGCCACTATTTTCCCTGAAACAGCTGCGGAGCGATGTTAAGTACCGCATGATGTGCTGCTAAATGCTCCCCTCTGAATGTAAGAAATTTTTCACGTGTGAGGCTGAAGAGCTCCAATCATCATTTCCTGTGTTGCACAGAGGCCAGAGGAACATTTAGCAGTTGCTATAGCTGCGCTGGCAGAGAAGAGTGTCAGGGAGACAGAGAGAGTCATAAAAAGTGATGCAACAAGCACCAGTGAAGCTATTATGTGTTTGATTCGGGGAGCAACTAAGCATGTGCAGAGTCGAACACACTATCAGTGATATTTTTAAGTGCTGAGTTACCATTTCTGACTAAAAAGAAACACATTTGCTTTGCATGCAAACAGCTTACAAATGTGTACTTATGGCCTTTGCAGAATATATTTAGCTCTTTTTTGCACAGCTTGTGGACGTCTTTGACATCTGTGAAAAGACTTAGCATTCTTACAGGTGGAGTTTAGCACATCTAATCAATCAAACAGGAAAACCAGCACCTGTGTCTTAATACAAGTGTCAACATAGAGCATAAACACAAAAGTGAAAATACAGAGGAACCCATCTTTCTGCAGAACAAAAGCTTTTAAAAGACATATTCATATATGTGTGAGCTTAGTATGTTAATATAAAAAAGATTGACACTATAGCACATTCTCATATTTGCCTTCAAACGGAACTGAAGATTATAAAAACACTGAATAAAACAAACTGTTTTATGAACTGAACTCTCTCCATGATAAACAGCAATAGACAGATCAGTATTGTGTATTACTTTGTAATAAATAAACTTGGCAGTAAATCAGCAAGAAACCCAAACAAATTGATACATTTTCACCAGCTGAAGCATAAAGAAACCTGCAGCAACATGGTGCATGTTGGCAGCATTATGGCTACAACTTCTCATATATGACGTTAAAGTTAAATGTCCATGATGGATGAATAATAAAATGCGTACTTAACAGTTTTTTAAACAGTAAGGCTGTAATAAAATACTTTTCAGAGAATGACTTTCTCAGCAATCAAACACATGACTTGAATAACTTCACTTGTTAAGACATGCAAATCCTTTTTCACTTTTCAGTTATTGTCTTTCATCCATCATAAAGACACATCTGTGAAAGTGATGGAATCAGCTGTAGTGCACACACGGTATTTGTTTTTAGCCTTTTTATTGGACTGTGCATTAAATGAGGCATTTAAAAGTCAAAATCGTTCTGGAATTGCAAATTTTAAGTAAAAACAGATCTTTCTGTGAGCTGTGCATGTGGACAGCTTTACCGTATCAAACAGGTAGCTGATGAGAGACAAAACGAACTCTATGTGGACTTTAACACAGAAAAACATTTGTGAAGTTGATGCAATCAATGACTTGTACAATTATTGGCATGAAAATGTTGAAAACTGTTTAGTTTGTTGGTGTCATTTTGTACCACCATTTAGTATTTATTTTAAGACTTGTCAGCACAACGGCACAGTGGTTAGCACTGATGCCTCACAGTAAGAAGGTCCAGGGTTTAACTCTCAGTTTGAACCAGAGATATTTCTGTGTGGAGTTTGCATTTTCTCCTCATGCTTTTTTTCTCTGTTTACTCTGGTTTCCTCCCACAGACAAAAAAATATATGTTATGTTGCCTTCTGGTCCATAAGAAAAATAATTATCTGATGTCAATGGGATTTGCCTGGTTAAATAAAAGTTAATTAATAAATCAATGTTCTTTTAGGAGTGAAGTGGAAATGTTGAAAGAATCAGTGGATGGACGGCCAGAGGGATTTGTGTAGGTTGAACTTTGAAGAGGGAAATAAAAATTCATTGAATGCAAATACATAACAACAACTCTTTAAAATAATAAATTAAAGCATGCAAATAAAACCACAACAAAACATGCGATAAGTCATAAACAACCACTGATGTTTCACTTAATTTTGTTAGAAGTTCTTCATCATTAACTTTGATGAGTTTGTCAGGCAGAGAGTGAAATGTTAAATCAGTTAAAACCTGTATATCTTCAACATAAAACCTAATTTATTCCCACAGAAACCACTGTGCCTACATGGTCCAGAGGAACGTCACATGCATCATGCAGGAAGGAGTGGAAACCTATGTGAACGCCGAATACACCACCAAGTGCATCTGGGGTCAGAAATGTCCTGTTGTCATGTGAGTCAATCCATCTGAGAGGCAACATAAAGACTGCACAATGGTTTTATTGTCATACAAGTGAACACAATTAAAAAACATAGATTCATTGTGGCATTTAAAATAAGTTGTGTTTATGTCTTCACTTGCACTAAATTGAATGCCAGAACCAACTGTGTGTTAGTGCTGCCCTCTAGTGATGAGATGATAAACTGTTTTTATACTAGAGGTTTTAGTTTTCCTCACAGGTCTATAAAAAGATGTCACTGAAAGAAAGAAACAACGATTTTTTTCTTAACTGAATAGGAGCTGAAGTGAGTAACAATTACATTGATTTTTCTTTACATTAAAAAGAGCTGAAATTTCATCTCAAACATGGTCCTTTTTGCCCTCCTATTTGTGACTTCATAGAATGAATAGAATAGAAAGGTGTTGTATGTTCATTCTATAAAGTCACAAACGTAGGAGAGCAAATGAAAGGTACAAAGGAGCATGTCTGAGCTGACCTTTTTATTATAAATGATATATTTTGCTTTTTTTATGTAAAGAGGAAGTAATATTATTGTTTCTCTCTTTAGATCATATTCAGTTTATTCATCAGCTTACAGCAGAGTTTGAGTGAATTTCTTATGTAGCAGTTTGATTTGACTGTTTTGTGTTCCTCATCCGTGTAATATGCATTTGAAAAGCCCACACACAGAGGGAAACTAATGTGGATTTTATCTTCAAATATAAAAGTTAAGTCTCTGTGTGTGTATTCTGAGATTTAAAACAAGATAATACTAAAGTTGGGAATACTGACCCGTATCCAATCCTCTGATGCCACACCATTGACACCATCCTTTATCTTAATCTCCTAATCTTCCTCTAATCCATGTTTAATCCCATAGAAAACAACTTCATCCACTTTTTTTTGCATTATCTTCCCATCTCTTTGAGCCATTGGCAGAATTGGTAAAAATAATAATAATGATGAAAAAATACTTAAGATAGTGAAAAGCTCTACATACTTGTTGTTTCTTTGACACTTTAATGTTCTTTCTTTCAGGTACAGGACTTTCTTTAAGCCAAAGTACAAGGTGGGTTTCAAGACTGTGACAGAGCTCGAGTGGAGGTGTTGCCCTGGGCACTCTGGAGAATCATGCCATGGTGGGCCTACAACATTGCCTGACACTATAGGGGCGAGCCTCCCCCATCGTCCAGGTGTGAAAGGCTTCCCCCAGGGCCCGAAACCTTCTGTGGACCAGAAGCCTGGAGGAGGTCAGCTGGAGCCAGGCAAACCCAATTATGGTGAGATCTAAATTTATTTTTATTGTTAAGTTTTGAGGTACATGACTGCGGGCCAATTTACTGTGTTTTCTTAAAATTCCAGGTACCAAATTACCAGGAGTGACTGGTGAACGTTTGGACCGCATGGAGGAGGACATGCGCCGCCTAACTCAGGGTCTGGACACCCTAAATGGAGTGGTGGTTGGACTCGAGGAGCGACTGCGCACATCTTTCCGGGAGGACGCCAACAAACTGCTCGTGTCGTTGCTGCCCAACGCCCCACGGGTGCACGACTCCACCGTGGGCTTTGGTGTGATCCCAGATGGGAGTCCTGATGGTCTGGAAGGAGGACAGACTTTTCCTGGATTTGGAGACTTAGCAGGGAGGGTGACAGAAGTGAGGGATGAGCTGCGAGCCAAAACTCACATTTTGGAGGAAATCCAGGTACTCTATCTGAAAAAAAGAAAAAATTCTGTTATACTTTTATTAAATGCTACTTGTAATGTATCGTCTTCTTCATGTGTCTCATTAGGGAATGGTCTTGGGTCATGATGGCCAGCTGAAGACGCTGTTGGAACACTCTATTGTGGTTGAGCTCTTGGATACCAAGCTGGCGGAGGTGAGGGCCACGATCCTGGATGGTTTTGAGCAACGTCTAACTGGTCTGGAGAGCCACTGTGACGACAAGATCGGGGAGGTGAAGAAGCAGTGCCACAGGGAGCACATGGATGGCCAGGAGCAGATGCAGCAGTCTCTGGATGGCAGAGAAACTGGGCTCAGGGAGGAGTTGGGCTCGTTGCAGGCTCAGATTCAGGGTCTGACTCTGACTGAGAGCTGCTGTGGACAGGTACAAGTCATTTCACTGCGACATAATGCGTCAAATACATGAAACTTGCCAATCAAATTTATTAAGTAATCAGTCAAAAATTTAAGAGGAAGATTTGTCTGTGCAGCTAATAATAAAGCGAGAAATGCTCACCATGAAGCTAAGTGCTGACAAAATCAATTGATGAACAATCAATCTACAAACTGTCAAAAATAGAAAGTAAATTAATATAAAGCATGTACACCCTCCTAATTATGCTTCATAGACAATTAAATTAGGCAAAACATGAGTAAACATTAAACAAATCTTCTCATTTCAGCTTCATACAGAAAACAGAAGTATATTTCCAAAATTACCAAACTTTAAAACAACTTCCATTAGGTCTATGCCCCAAAACTACATAATAGCATATGACTGGATGGTCTATTGATTGACTAATGGATTCAATTATTCATAATTACAGGTGAACAGCCTGTCTCAGCGCATGCTGCTGCTTGAAGAATCAGTAAAGGATTTGACAGAATCTCAGAGGCAGCTTCAGAGAGCCATCGTCGAACAAGGTGTTCAGATAGATACTATGATTGAGACCCGGCTGCTGGACATCGAGGACAGACTCAATGCCACCACTGTTGGACCTGATCGAGTTGAAGGGCTTCCTGGTGCTCTGGATGGCTTCAAAACCATGCTGGAGGACAAGCTGAAGACGCTAGAGGACAGAGTGTTTGTGGCTGTGGAGGAACTAAGCAATGCCACTGTTCCAGCTCTTCTGGAGGGTCAGGTGGTCCCTGCACTGGAGACAGAGATTGAGTCTGTTAGGAGGAGGGTGGAGGGAGACCTGAGTGGAATTCAAAAGCAGCTAATGGATCTGGAGCTTCTCTGCACCTCCTCGTGTGCACCCTCTTCCCCTCCTGAACAGGATGTGGGACGCACCGTGGTGGACGAGGAGTGTGAGGGGATGGAAAAGAAGATGATAGACCGTCTGGACTCCCATTCAAACCAGCTGGACCATATCAACAACACCCTGCACAACTTGCTGGTCCGGATTGCACAGGAGGACTCGGAGGGCTCCGTCCAAGGAGAGATCACACTGCTAAAGGTCAACATCAACTCTGTGAATCGAACTCTGAAGGGCCTGAAAGACTCCATCAGTTTCATTTCCACTGAAGTGAGCCACGCCAACTCATCATGGGAGGAGAGGGAGCATCAGCTCGTCAACCAGGTGCAAGGGATCACCAAACTGGTCGGCCACCAGGCCTCCCTCCTCGGCGCGGGCGAGAGGCGACTGGCGCAGCTGAAGGGAGAGCTGGCGTCCTTGAAGAGACAGCTGTTGGGGGGGCTGCACGGCTGCCGCAGCACAGCCATGGAGGTGCACAAAGAGATGAAGGATGTTGGCAGCAGGGTGAGCCAGGTGGAGGACCAGTGCAGCAGCCTGGGGGAGCTGGTTGAGCACCTGGAGCGGATCAGGGCAGAGCTGGAGAGACACTCGGACGAGTACCTGGCCCAGGTGAACGGCACTCTGGCCGTCCACTCAGAGCGGCTCGCCGAGCTGAAAGGGGAGATCAAAGACTGCGCATCCAAAGACACCACCAACCAAAAAGGAGACCAGTAGCAACCGAGCTGCAGTTTTTGAAGGACAGACTCACCGTGTGTGTGCTTTTAATTAGTCTCGAGTGTCTTTCTCTGCTTCTGCCCTCTCTCTCCAAATCATATCTGCTTGGTTACAAATGAACTGGTAAATGTCATCTCATGTGGCCTTTGCCCCTGTGCCTCCTGATGTGGCAGAATAAGATGAAATGTGTGTAGTTGTATAGTCTGACAACAATTCCCTTGTGATTTATCCTGTAAGGGCATTTTTTTTTCTCTTATTATAAATGTTTAGTCATTTTAACTTTTTTAACTTATATGAAGTGACTGCATTGTTGTTGATGTAAAAATGATTGTTTTTGGAGAAATGATAAGTAAACAAAATGCTGCTACGAGTTTTTGCTTACAAGCACACTCGATATCCTGGACACCAGTCTGGTCTTTTTAACAAAAATACTGTAAGGTTTGTCTCAACTTGGTGCTATTTTACTTTCTTTTTGTCTGGTTTTGTTTTATTTTGTAAATCCTTGTTTCATGGCTTATACAATGGCTTAAACATTTCTGTTTTGACAGTTGTTTGTGTTTCTCTCCACACTTTCTGGTACAAGTTTCAGAGGATTCGTGAGTCTCCATGGGGAGGACAGTGCAAATAAAAGACATGGTGTGAAAAAATGAAGCAGAAATAAAACCTAAAATACTAAAGACTGGGGGTTAAAATGGTTTCCAAGAGTATTTTTGTCTAGAATTCAAGTTTGCAAGACAAAAAGTACTTGTAACTGTACTTCGAAGTTACACTTGTTTTGTTGTTTTTTTTTTTTCCTGTCGCATTCTCCAGCCATTTATTATGTTCCAATGACAATAAATAATGTTTTACTAATTTTTAAAGCAGTCAAAGTGACTATATTTAAATAGCTACAAAGGAAAATATTACTTTTTTTTAAATTAGCTTGAACCACTGATTCAGAGACAGATATTTAGCTGCTGTTATAAATATATCTCAGCTCCACTCTTACTGTAGATAAGAGACTCCAGCTTTGCTTTTATCATCATTAATTAATAAAATTCAAAATGAAAACGTGGCTGAGATTCATAATGACTTTATATCTTTAAAAAAAATTCAGTCCGAATTTCAATTAACATATAGATCATCATTTTAGTTGCAACAGAATTTATAATCATCCTTGGGAGAGCAATGAAGCAAAATAAACCAAAAGGTCTGTTTTTCTTTAACAATCCTAACAAACTCAATTAAAGTCAAGCCACAGCTGAATTAGATTCAAAAAGCTCTATGGATGAAAAGCAAAACATCTTCAAGAAGCAAAGAAGTCCAGAAGCCTGTGACTCAATTTGCTAAGAATATGGTGTCCTGGATGACTGAGAGCATTTTCCTTTTTTGCAAATCATATTCCTATTTCCTCATATGAAAGTTAATTTACAGTATTTTGTGGGTCTGCATCGATGGAAGTGCGTGGTTTAATTTAAATACAAGCAACAACAAAACATTATTATTATTTATTTATTTCATCTTCTTCTGTTTAAAACCTAATTTTAGCACCAAGGCTAAAAGGAAACAAAATTCATCCATCTCCATGTGGAGCTGTTTATATCCAGCAGTCATTGGGTAAGAGGAGCTTTTCGCCCTGAAGAGGTCGTCAGTCCATCATTGGGACACGTAAAGACAAAGAATTTAAACATTTCCACACCTAGAACAGAAACACACATGTACTGTAAGAACACACAAAACTAGTACCAGTAATTGAACCTGTGAACAGCAAAGGAATGAGAAAGTAAGTCAAAGTAAAACTTTCACTCAAGTTCATAACAAAGGAACAAACCGACGTGAAACAATGACACAAGTAGATCATTGTAAATACTAGATGTACACTTAAATGATAATATTAAGCACAGAACAAAATTAACTGAACCAAAGTTCATTTTATGACACTGCAGCTCATGGATTGACCTGATCAGAGTCCTCAGCCTCTCACCATCCCTGCCTCTACAACTACCTCATTTGCTCTGATTGGTCAGCAGAATGGCCCCAAAATGGAGTGTTTTATGCTAAATTAGCAGCTGAGCCACCATTATGCAAATCCATTACATGGTGATCTAGATAAGTAACAAGAAGAAAAGCCTGGACTACAAAACAGGCATTTCAAGCTGTATGGGTCTTTTATGTGAGAGTGAATACCTCCCTTTGGCATCGACTGCAAAACTTTTATATTCAGAATGCATGACAAATCAAAGGTAAGGGACAAATGTGAGTGTCTTTTATTAAGATGCTGCAGAGCTCAGACTGGTTTTGTCATTTCCTGAAAGGGAGAGGCAGATGAAAATGATCCACCTCTGGATAAAACCGTTAATTCAAACAAAAAATCACTAAACACTGATGGGGTAAAAAGAGCAAACAAAAAGTTTGAATTTCTAAAGACCTAGGATTTCTTAAAGAAATGCCTTTTATGACAGAATTTTAAACTATGATAATTAAGACTGACTGAGGTATAGCTATTTTGGTCAAACCTAAAACAATAACTTTTTGCAGAATTCTGTGTTATTGTTAGAGCTGACAGGATCTGTTAGCACTGAAATATGGGCTGAGGATGTCTCTCAGCTACTACCACACAGAGGGGGGAAGAGTACCCAAAAGTTGTACTCAAGAAAGAGAAGCACTACTTCAGCATATTTTTACCATTTTAAAATGGTTTCATGAGACTGACAAAAAATAAACAGCTTTGTGCAAATTCTGGTGTTTATGAAGACTAAAATGAAGAAAGTTAATACAAATAAATAACAAATTCCAGTCAGATTTTTCACATTATGGAATTTATCCATCTTATCCATATATTATAGGGGCAAGTACTTCCAGTGACTATAACTACTGTTTACCATTTATTCTCTTGACTTTCAAATGTCTCAGCAGATAGAAAATATCATTAAAACTTCAAAGATTGTGTACAAACAAGAGGTCTCACTTCAACATAAACTTTGTGGTGTGTCTCTGGTGCATTTCTGTTTAAAACATGTTTGTTCTTCATTCAGTAAAGTTACATATGGTGGGTAGAGTATACAGAAACTTTACTAGAGTAAGAGTAAGGATTCTACAAAATAATATTACTCAAGTAAAGTAAAAAGAGTGATGTAGTAAAACTACTCCTAAAAGTATATTTTTAAGTTACTCCAGTTAATGTAACTTACTGCCAACCACTACATTAAATTTAAGTTCAGTATCTGTAAAATTAGCTGTTGGCTAACATCCATTGATTGTGGCAGCCATCTTGAATTGAGCAGACTTTAAAAGTTAATCAGTTCTAGATGTCTAATAATTCGTTTTTGAGCGTTTCATTAGAATCCATTCAGTGGTTCATGAGATATTTTGCTAACACGACAAACAAACGTACACAGACAAGGGCAAAAACCTTGTTGCCCTTTTGCTTCAGCAGTGGGCAATAAACATCAACATCCATTTCTCTCTGTGTCTGTTGCCATAAAACTGCAACCTTAAAAATGCTTCATCCATTTATCAGTTTTCATTTACTGCAAGCTTCAGACGCTATCAGCATTCAGGCAACATCTGTCACTAATGAACCGGTTGTTATTGTGGTAATGGAGACCAGAAATATGTCATTAATAATCACTGCGCAGCATATAAGCCGAAGGTATCTGAGCAGCGATGGAACAGCTGTTTCTGACTTAAATAAATGCACAACAGAGACGGCTCTTATTTAATAAAAACCTTCCTCAAACAGACTGGGTTTTGCTTTAATGAACGCTGCCTTACAAACACCGTGCACCTCACAAGACCGGTGGTCACATGAAGCAGTCAGATGACGGAGTGAGATCATTCGGGGAAAATCATGGGAGATATTGAAGGGCTGGCAGAATCACACAGAGGCTGGAACTTAATAACAATGAATGGAGCTGTGGGAAATGAGCTGTAAAATCTAGTTGAGCTTGCACGCCGGAAGCTCCGTCAGCAGGTCTTCTGTACAGCGTCAGCACATAGTTTTTTAAAGACAACATCTCACACTACCCAGAGCAGGATACAAAAAAAAAAAAAACTTAATGAAAGCCAGAGGCTTGACATAAAAATAAATGCTGAAGGCAAAACACAGAGCGGATGAAGAAGGCGGAGGTCATGAGCAAATCTAAAAATAGATGTAACGGGACATGAAGCTGTGGGGTGAAAAAGAGTGTCTGTCTTAGTAGAAAATATACAAATAAAGATGTTTATTCAACTGTTTTATTTGTACAAAGCAAAGCATATGTGACAAAAAATTAACCTTAGATATCCTTTTTTTAAATAATGTAACCACTGGTTACCTTCTTTCTTCAATAGGAGCAAAGAAAGAAATATGGACTCCTAAAATTAACAAATAAAACAGGAGTTTGATTACTCCCATCTCAGTTGTGAAACAGCTTGAATAGTTTGAGGCATAAATCAAGCTGATGAACGTCAGCAATCCTTAATCAGATTTCAGTTTTCTCTTAAAATAACTGTCTAATCTCAGATTTGAACTAATTTTAGAAGAAAAACATGTTCCGGAGGCTTTTTTTTTGTTTGTTTTATCGGACCTGTATCTTTTCTGAAGAAAAGTTATAAAAGTTGTCTTTTCCTGGGATAAAAAGCGTTCAACAGTTCTGTAGTTTAGAAATTTGAGAGCATCGTAATATTTTGCTGCTGAGCTGCTCCTAAACCACATCTGGACGCCATTTGTCGTAACACTTTCAATAGATCAATGACAGAAGTGTCTGCCAGGATAAGTTGGTCCTCCAGTTGGCTGCTGTTTTGAGTCTATTTAAGGTCTGGTGAAATCTGTGTGCCCTGGAATTTACAGGAAGAAACCATCTACGCTGTTTTATCATTTATCAACAACAGGAGGTAGTTTTCTCTTTTCTTCCTGCAGTCTCAATAATAATTTATTTAGTTTTGTTGTAATAGATACTCTGTGCACCAGTCCAGCAGTCTCCGCCACTTTTCTATTCTGTTTTAACACTTTTTAAATTCATGATATAGATAGAAAAGCATCTGAACTTTTAACCTGAATTTTAACTGTAGAGATGTCTGCCACTTTCCATGGTCCTTGGCTTCATATGGTACCATACCGTTAATATGAAGGACTTAAGACTTGGTTTTCTACGTTGGATTGAGCCTTTATCAAACAACAGGACCTTGTTGGATGCACACTCGTGACATATCACTGCTCAACACTTTCATTCAATCATCTTCTGACCATGATTCAGTCTCTAGAGCTCATCTCATCCTTCGTCTTCCTCTTACATCACCTCCTTTCTGCTCAGGTGGGATTGATGCTTTGTATTTATAATTTCTGTTTCTTTCAGCAATCTAGACTTTGTAAAATACTTTGACTCCACTGACGTGTTCATTCATTCTTTGTGTATATTTTCTATTGTTAGTTCATGCTGCTCTCAGTACTCTCTACTGATGTTTTTTACGTCTTCCTTGGTCGACTCAGAAGTCAACCAAAAATACTTTCTGCGCCAGATAAAAGACACATCGTGCTGACTTCTTTTTGAAATCAGGTGAGTAACAGTGCAATCAACAGAATGAGCCAAAATCCATTGGACCCACGAGTATTCATCTATCCAGAGGTGGTTTCAGAGAAGAAACGATTCCACAAAATCAAACCAACATAAAAACAAGACCAGATGATTCAACTTTGAATCAAGAACATTAGAACAGGGGGTTGTGGAAAAATGCCAGTAGGTTTTCTGGTCAAAGGTTTGACCAGTAAAGGTAAGGGAGGAGAGGTTAGAGAAGGCCTGTGATTGGTAAGTCTCCGTTTAGAATCCCCTGTGGGTGGGAAAGGTGAAGTGCCCGCACCTGCTTTCATTCTCATTTGATCGACTCTGGTCATCCCAGGTGCCCAAGATGGCAGCCCCCTGCTCCACACACATGAAGCTTGATGGTTGTCAGGAAGGGTTTCCAGCTTAAAAATAATTTGTGCAAAAGAAATTAAAAAACACTGAGAGGGGTCCTTACTGTTACAAAAATACAAGCAGAAACTCACCAAAAGTGCAACACCATCAGGGAAGATCTTGATTGGTCACAAATTTAATTGGCAAACGTTCAGTGTAAAGAAGAACAAATAGTCCTGGGAGTGTTGGTTTGACCCACACAGAGCCCTGATCTTAACATTATTGAGTGTGTCTGGGATTAAGAGACTGAAGAATTTGAGACAAAAAGACTAGACTTATTATCCAAGATAGTTTGAAACACCTACCCACAGAGTTCCTTTAAAAGCAGTACAACTTAGCTGATAAATCAATAATTAGCAATGCACATTTCTAAAAGTATTTTTACTTCTTTTTGTTTTAAACATGAAACATTTCTGACATGAAACTATTTCAATTCCAAAAACATCTGTGCTTTTTTTTGCCCCCATAGGAGTAAGACAACAAGATGAACCAGAAGCAAAATCAGTCTAGTTGTGATCATATTACAAACAACTTGTCAGGATGACACCCTGAGTGAAGTGAGCAGAGTTGTGACAGTCAACTGAGAAAGAAAGCAAGCCGAAAGAATGAGCCGGGCTCGCCGACGACAAAATCCTCGAGCTGATAGACGGCAATGTGACAAGAGCAGGGCAGACAGGGGCGCAAAAAGACGGACACTGAGACCGAAAGCACAACCGTGTCAAGGAGCATAAATAACGTGAGGAGGTGGCTGAAGATGTGTTTACAGCCTCCTCATTCCTCAGCAGTATATGCCTGACAGGAAAGTCACAACAGGAGAATCAAAACTACAAACTCACACAAACAGGGAGAAGGGTAGATGAGAAAGCTTAACCCCCTCCTCCCCAGGGCCTGACAGCAGCTGGATTCTCTGCCAAGTCTCTGGATGCAATAATACACAAAAGGATCATCTTCAAGCTGGTGACGTGGAAAAGATGCAGTAAAGGAAGATCATTTTAATCTAAAACAATCATGTGACTCATAAACATAAGTTGTGTTGTTTTCCTTCCTTCTCTGCTTCCTGTTTTATCCCACATAAAGCAACAATTACACTCATGTACACACAGCAGTACCCCCACAAGGCACTGCTGCTCCGTATTACGCTAACATTTGATTTAACCACACGAGAGCATGGGCCCTTGAATTCATGACGTCAACTCCAATATCAAATTACAGGAAAAGTTTGGAGATGTTGTCAAACATCTAGAATGTTTTACATTTCTGAAAACCCAATAATCATTCTTCATATAAAGGAGCCTGTTTGAAAAGGATTATGGGGAAAAATACATTTATTGAGCTTGAGAGGGTGTATGTGGCTGCTTGATGTCACTTGGAGCTGAAAAATAAAAGTAAAATAATGAAAACACTGGTCTTCGTCTGCAAGAATCCTTTGATTTGAAAATAAATTATCTCAATCAGCAAGGCATTCATATTTATAAAGACGATTCAGTTTTTCTAAATACAAGTAAATAATCTATAGCAGTTATAATGTCCTTTTACTTTTAATTATACAAAGCTCCACAATGAACAGGTTTGTTTTTATATATCCAGCGAGGAAAAGCAAAAAGTTAAGCAATCCTTTTACTTTAGCCAGAAGATGGCTTTTATCATTGTTGAAGTAATTGTGAAACATTTCAGGAACGGTGTAATCAAGAATGTAATCAAATGCATTTTTGTAGTGTAGTGTAATTTTGCAGTGGCTGAAATAATTTTTGCAGATGTTGCAGTTCTGTTAACTGGGGGACAGGAAGTAAATGCAGCCCCGTTTCCTTCTGTTGATTCAGCGTCAAAATGCCTATGTGCCATGTATGGTTGTATGCATTTTGATCAAAAGAATGATCCTGAGTATAAGAAGCTGAAATTACTATTTTTCACTGGGTATCGGGGTTCAGCCTTGGAAGTATTGAATTGATTTTAAACTTTTATCGAGGACTTATAAGGCCCTAACTGGACTGGCTCCTGTGTAGCTGTCTGACCTCCTGCTGCCTATGGGCCCTCCAGATCTCTCAGATCCATTGATCATTTGCTCTTGGTTGGTCCGCAGAGGTGATCAGGCCTTTTCAATTGTTGCTCCTAAACTGTGGAAACAGCTGTCCCTTCACATCACACGGGTTTTAACTTTTTGTGTTTATGTTGTCTTAAAACACGTTTGTTTTCAAATGCATGAGAGTTGACTTTTCCACTTTTGTGATTTGTTTTTATGGTTCACATTTGGTTTTATTGTTCTTATGAGCTTGCATTTCATTTTGTCTTTTTATTATTTGTATCATGGGAAGCACTCCGGCCAATGACATTTGTTCTAAATGTGCTATACAAATAAAGTTTAGTTGAGAGTGATGAGCTACATCATGAAGGGGCAGCTTAAACTAAAGCCACTATCCTCTGCATGGAAAAGACTCAGCAGAGTTTTTTCAGGAATCCACTTTCTGGTTGCCTCCTTCTGGAGATTTGCCAAACATTATTCTACTGGGAGGGGACAGGGGGAATACCCAGAACCCACCAGAGGGATGTCCTCTCTGGCCTGGAAATACCTTGGGAGTTACTTTGTTTACTTCTCTTCATGCTTAAAATGCTATTTATTCATTTTGACTAAAACATTTTAATGCAAATTAAAATTAATTGAGTAGACAAGTCTTTGCTCGATCAGCCTTTTTGCTGGTCCAAAATGTTATTTTCCAAACAGGATACGGGCAGCAGTGTTCTTGTTATAGAACTGTGGCTTTCAGCTTGCAGCTCAGTCAGAGTCTGTGTTACTGTGCGGTCTTTCCCTGTTGGGGAATATGTGAACTTCAGCCAAGGTCCTTTTATGACCTCACAGATGTTGTTGTTGGTGTGATATTTGCCGATTGATCACTACTGGGGGAGTACATCTGAAAACTCTGATGCCAGATTTAACAATATTCCTAGATGTTTAAATATTGTCTCCCACAGAAAAGTATGGCTGTATCATTTTATTTCTTTAAAAGGTAAACATAGTTTGCTCTTTTTATTTCTTTGACATGCTTAAAGTCAAAATATAGCCGGAATTTTTTCTTTGTTGTTTTACAGCAGGTTTTAAAGGAGTTCCCTTCTCCTCAGTGGTGCAAATTTCTTTTAAAATTGTAAAAATTCCCATCCCGACGCCTATCCAAAGATTAAAGTAAACAGAAAGGAAACCCAGACATTGTTTTCCCCGCCTTAAGGCTTTTCTGAAGCAACAATGCCTCCAGGAAAACAGTTTGGGCCTCATTTGCTTCAACAGAGAAAAGTATAGTCACTTACACAATGAAGACTATTGAAATGTACCATCAAGTTAAGATAAAAACCTTGTTTTGTTTTTTCTAGGAAATGAATAAATAAAAGAAAGCTAGTTATGCAACAAGGCATTCTTCTAATAAATGTGGTGTAATAAAAATCTGAACTATGCTGCAACAGAGTCTAGACAAAGTGCTGAACCTAACCCAAATAAAAATGTTTTAGAAGAACCCGAAGTAAATCATTCATGCAAGGATCTCCTTCAGAAACCTGGACCTGAAGGTGTCCCATAAAGATTAATGAGGTACTTTAGCACAGCTTCGAATAACTTACAAACTTTCATGCACCATCTCTGGTACAAAGGAAGATTAAGTTGTGAGAAGCAAAAAAAAAAAAAAAAACAGACCCTTGTGGTAGTTTGGATGCTCACACACAGCCACATTGGTTTTTCTATCCTCGTGGGGAATTTCCATTGATTTCCACTTATTTTCCAGTCATTTATATAGCCTACCCTGATGCCTTACCCTAAACCTAACCTTACAGATACGTACTTAACACTAAATCTAGCCTAAACTCAATTCACACCTTGGTCCTAAACTTAACCCCCCACCCCCAAATGAACATCCATACCCATAGAGACCAGGCTTTGGTCTTCATAAGGAGCATTGGGTCTCCTCAAGGCTGTGTTTACCTGAAAAATTGTTCCCATGATATTGCAAATACGCATTCACACACACACACACACACAGACACACATGTCTGTATTTCTATCCTTATTGAGACCATTCATTGACCTCCATTCATTTCCAGTTGCTTCTATAGCCTAACCCTAACCCCTTACCCTAAACTCAACCCCACCGGTACACACTGAACCCTAAATCTAACCTAAACTTAATTCACACTTCAGTTCTAAACCTAACCCCCAACTCAAAAATGGAGTTCCACCATATTAAGACTGGTCTTTGGTCCCCATAAAACCAACTGGTCTTGACAAGGTAGGTGTGTATAACAGAAACCGTCCTAAAAAGTACCACTACACACATTAAAAGGCAGAAACTCAGAGAACAGGTGTGATGCTCCACACCACCAAAAGCTACACATTCAGTTATTTAGATTTCTGATGCAGATTCCAGTTTAAGACATCCTGCAGAGAGAACTGCACTGAAACAGATCCACAATCATCACACAGAGGCACAGGCGCCACAGATGACATCAAAGCCTTTTGAGTGGCATAACACTCAAGGGATGCGTATGGATGAATCATAATGGATACGCGTGTGCAAATGTGTGTGTGTTGTCTACACATGCCAGGGGGACTCTTGAGATCTTAAGAGCTGCCCTCTGTGTGCATCTGCCAGCTAAGAGACACTGGTGTGAGCATACCGTAGCCTTGTGTTTCCCAGACTCCATTAGGATGAAGCTGCGCCAGCCAGGCTCCTGCATCTCCACTAAACCTCTCATACTCTCACACTGAGGCTTCCGTTACTTCTCATCAACACCAGTGCGGTTTTTGATGCAAACAAACGCTGGTGTTTTAAATGATGATGTTTCTTGTTTTTTTTTAAGCCACTTAGAGGAAATGGTGCACAAATTGTGAGTAATACACTAAAAGGGACCATGATGATGTCCCATCCCTGCCATGCAGCATTTTCTTTTCTAAAAGCATAATTAAATCTTTCGCTGTCACTTCTGTTAACCAGCAGAAAAGCACATCTAATGTGCTAAATGCCACAGGGCTGCAGCTGCGCTGATTCAAATCTTAAAGTGAACTCTCGTGAAAGCGTTTCATTTTGCATGCTGTTTTCCTTACTGGGTGACGATCGTGGGCTGCAGGATGTGAACAAGCATCATCTTTGTCCCTGGATCCGGATACATTACTGGGCAAACTCTCAGCGGAGCGGCTGGTGACAAGAGCATTGAAAAGGACATTTAAAGACAGTTCACAAACCCTAGAGGAGCCTGATCCCAAGATGTTGGGATTTTATTCTAGAAACTGAGGATCACAAAAAGTCCCGAACTCATGTATCTGAGCCAAAAACACAGACAATAACCATCTGTTTGATTTTTTTTTTCTTTTTTAAGTGGGATGTGATGCTGTTTATATTCAGCATACAGTCCCTCATCATGAAGGAATTCTGTCAAAAAAAAATCAAATAAGGATCCTAAGATATTTTTAAAAGACTCCAAGTCTCATAATAGATTGGAGTTTTACATTTTCCATGCGTGTGCTACTGCAGAGCGTACGGTTTGAAATCATGACATTTTAATACCGCTTTTCTTTGAGCTACAACTGGCAGCTTTATGTGCTTAACCGGGGTCAGTTTTTGTTTGAGTAATGAAGTGTGAACTGAATGTCTCTTAAGAGGAAGCAGCCTCGCATGTGCACAATCACACTTTGTATAGTAGTGGCAGTGTGCAGTCTAACCACATAATTATATGTACATACGGTTTAAAATAGGTTCACTGACCTATTTTACATATGTTGCAGGGAAACAAGATAGATGACGGGAAAAAGGCCTAGCAGTCTGAAGTATTGCATAAGTCCCGCAGCTTTTCGCAACAGAGTTTTAAGTTAAAATCCCACGTTGACAATGAGCAGTTAGAGCCACTTTGTTTAAACCTTATAAAGCACAATCTCTTGCAATATTGTGAGATGTTGCAAAATGTGTTAGCACACAGAGTATATCATGGGAAGGACTATCAGTTACTATTATACCTGATTTGAGCTATACTTTTTTTTATAAACGTTGCTGAAATGTAACCATTTTTGTGGTGGCTGACTTCAATTAGCTGTAGAGGTAATCTTAAATCAGGTTAATTTTAAAAGTTAAAAAGTTACAAATTTAAATCCAATGATTACTTTGTGTGTTTTATCAACATTTATTCAGTGGTTTGGGTAAAAAAAACAGACAGACAGGGCTGATGCCAACACACATTGCCAATGTTTTAATTAAAAATGTTACACAATGTTGTAATGTATGTGTTGGGGATGATGGTCAGCTACCACCAGACCAATTTTTCACTCAATATCTGTAAGATATGTAGCCTCTCAGCAAGAAGGTTGCTGGGTTGAATCCTGGCTGGGGACCTTTCTGGGTAGAGTTTGTATATTCTCTCCATGCATGCATGGGTTTCTCTGGGTACTAAAGTTTCCTCCCACAAAAACATTCACATTAGGCTAAATGGTAACTCTAAATTGTTAGGTGTGAGTGATAGAGTGAATGATTGTTTGTCTCAGTTATCTCTAAGTGTCCCAGTGATGCACTTGCGACCTGTCCAGGGTGTGCCCCTCCCCTCTCACAGTAGCTGTGTTTCCATTGCAAATATGCACAAAACTTTGTTGATATTCTGGTAATGTCAAAAAACAGTTTCGCAATTGCGGTGTTTTCATTAAGTAAGAAATGCTATTAAAATCATGCGTGAAAACATTTGTTCAATAATTCATTACAAACATGGCTACAATGGACGTAAACACTTACATGGGTTATATTTGTATTGCTACTGTAGCACTAGTGCTCATAATCAGCCATTAGAGGAGACATCGGCGTCTTATCAAGGCTTTCAAGTGACAAGCCCCTTGTACTTGGGAGCGGCTACGTATGCGGTGTTATTGGTAAATTTTAGTCTGTGATTTAACTACTTCTACTTCCTGTTTTTTTCTTTGTCGTCTTTTTCGCCAGTAGAAATGTTCGGTTGTTGATCACGTGACTCCTGTGAAGCGAAAAGTGTTTCCACTGTAGTTTTGCAAAATACACCAATTTTTTTTGGTCAGTGGAAATGCAGTGACTGCTGGATAAGGGCACCGCTGACCGCTGTGACCCTGAACGGAAGAAGCAAGTTAAGATAATGGATATCTGTAAAAGTGACCAAGGGCCTTTCCCCAATCAGTGGCTCCTCCCTCGCCCTACTCACTACACTCCCTGTGAAGCACCCTTGCAGCTGAACTGAGTCCCCTTGATGGCACTGTAAGGTATAATTACACACCCTCCGCTTTTGAGACGGCCTCTCCTCACACTACCGGAACAGGAAGCTGTCATCACCATGGTAGCAGTCCAAGCTCTGGCAGCGACTGTTGCCATGATGGAGAACGAACGCTGTAAGATCGTCTAGAAGACGCTTTTTTCAATAGACCCAAGGAAATATTTAATTAGGCCCACATTTTAGAGTTTTCAGATATGACTGTATTTGTAACAAATACAGTGCGATAACTTGTCAAAACAATTGCACTTTTAACGTTTTTTTAATCATTTATTTATTTTTCCTTTCTTCTTTTTTTAAATATAGACCAGGGCTTTGTGTCTTTAAAAAAGTTTGAATTGAACATGATTTATGTAGTCTTTGTGAAATTATATTTATTAGTAAGGTGTTTATTTAGTAAATATGTGTACAAAACATATGTGGAACTTATATCTACGTTCAGTCCTCCATGCCGACCACTATTTGGTGCTGTGTGCTGCTCAAGTGAGCATTGGATACTGAATCTCTGTGGAGGGCCTTATAAGCCACTCGTACGTAATTGGTTTCAGATGGGACTTAATATGGCCAAACCTCCGTGGGCACATGCAAATGGAAGAGTGGGTAGGGGAAGGGAGTAGCCACTGATTGGGAAAGGCCCTTCGTTAGAGCCATGTTTGTGTTTTGTAAGGTCAACTGTCTGTGTCAGCCATCTTGAATAAAATTAATTCAAAAATGTAGTCAGTTGTTATATGTACACCAGAGGTGGGGACTTGAGTCACATGACTTGGACTTGAGTCATTAATATTATGACTTTAAACTCAACTTGAAAAAAAAAAAAAAAAGTTCAGACTTGTTACTTGATTTAGACTTTTACACCAATGACTTGGCACTTGAATTGGACTTGGACCTGTTTACTTGAAAAGACTTGATATTTTCACAAAAAGTTTAATAGACATTATTTATAAAGTGGTTCCAATTAATTAATTTCTTTCATTCCGTATTATAAAGGCAGACCATCCATGCTTTTTTCACACTGTGTGCGTGAGCTGCAGCACAGCCAATCAAATAAACCAGATTTTAAAAAAAAGAAAATTATGTCTCGGAGATAAAAACAGATTTATAAAAAGCATGTTCTATTATTTAAATTTAACATATAACTGCAACATTGTTAAAAAAAAAAAAGACGTGAAATTCTAAGTTTCAGACTTGGGGACTGACGTGACAGTTGCCTGTCTTGAGACGTGACTCTGACTTGACTGTGCTTAAGACTTGACTCGGGACTTGCAAAACATTACTTGGTTCCACCTCTGTTGTGCACCCAGTAATTATTTTAAGGTTTCATCAGAATCCATTTGAAGATTTATGAGCTCATCTCTTAACATACTTTAATAGTTATTGGTAACAGATCTTGCTCAATCCCATATTGCTTAGAATAAATTGTGAGGCTCAGTCTCAGTTACTACCACAGCCAATTGGAGCTCATTTTCTATAAAATTCACTGAGTTGCAGACCTACAGTACTGCTGCTTGCTGAGGCAGCCATCTTGAATAGAATGGACTCCAAAAAAGTAATTAGTCATAAATGTTCATCAAATAACACAAGTTTCAATAAAATCTATTCACTCATTGCTACATGAGATATTTTGCTAACATTGCACACAAGCAAGAATTAATGATCAACCTTTACCTTCGTGATAAAATTAAAAGAAAAAAAAAAGAAAAAAAAAACGGGCACAAAGTTTTGATCTTTACAAGTTTTTTTTTTATTGGTGTACTCTTGACAATAACAATGATGGTATAAAAGAAAATCTCCATCATACAAATTTCAATAATCAAAAGATAATATGCCAATACACAAACAGATTCCACATAAGGCTGACATCAAGTTTCGACAAGTGGCTTCAAATGGCTTCAATTTAAGGAGAATTCCGCTCCTTACGATCAAATAAATATGTTGAATTTAGCTTTCTGTATCCTTTTGCTTGTGTTATTAATATTTATTTTTTTAAATAATCGAGTTTCATACAAAAAAAATGTTTTTGAGGATTCTGAGGAGGGTTGTGTCGCTGGTTTGGGTGCCTTTGTTAAACTTCGCAATGTAAGACTTGTTTAAAAGTTTTTCTTTTGGCTGAAAAAAATGTTGCAAAGCTTCCCTGTGACGTCCACCATAACACCCCCCGTCACATTCGGAGAAGCGTCACAAGCGGGAACCAAAGACAGAGGACTTCATTGGAAAGCCTCTCTGTCGGGACACATTTCTCTTCCTGCCACAGCAAGTTAAGTACGAGGGAGGCTTGGGGAATGCCTCCGAGATTATGAGGAATTTAAAATCCATGGGATAAGAACGTTTTTGTTTTTATTAAAAAAACAAAACAAAACAAAAAAAAAGATTTGTGCTTGGAAGCAGTGATGTAAAAACATTGATGTCACTACGTAAGCTCCACAAGCACTTAAAATGGCACCAGTTAAACCCCTGAGCCAACCCCCCCTACACTTTCCCCGAAGCTTTGTTCTTTATGCTAGCATCTGTAGTGATTTAAGACCTTAATAGAATTTCTAAAACACTACACACAACAACAATATTTACAATAATCAGTATCTTGATATGCACTTTTTTTTTCCAATTTAAATATTTTTGCTTATAAAAAAAACAAAAACAAAGTAAAAACAAGTGGAAAATAAAAACAAAACTGCAATAAATTAAAAAGCTTTTTTTTATTTTATTTTTTAAGGCTGCCAGTCTTGTCAGATGCCCAAAGAAAGAATGGTCCCTTCATTTAAACTGGCACAGAATGAATCAGGACAGGTTGGATTTTGATATGATAAAGCCTCTTTTCTTTTTTATTTTAAATTTTTTTTTTTTTAGACAGCAGCAGTCTTGGTCTGGTTTCGAACCGTGTATACGTGCTCTTATCACAGACTCAAATCAGATGATTCACCATTTCAAAATAAAACCCAAGAGCAAGCTCACAGATTCACCGCCTCTCTTTTGTAATCTAGTGGCCGAAGCGGTTCAGTACTCACAAAAAAAAGATGTTTTTAAAGCTGCTCACTGTGTACTGTAGAAAATAATACGCAACGATCCAACATTAAGACCATCAGGAGGGCCTCTTTAGATTGAGGGGTTTTCTCACAGTCTCAATACTCGTACTAAAACCGTTTTGGCTTTTGCTTCGTGTCCATCTAGCTTTTAATTTAAAGCAAAGAAAATAATTCATTTTATTTAAAGATAATATACAGTGTATTGTGTAAATGTAAGGAACTAGAAAGAAAGCCTGCCAGTTGTTAACAACCATGTTCTCATCAGTGCTGGTAAACAAAACGCAAAGAAAGAATATAGATGGAGGATGGTTTGACCTCGGAAAAAAGGCGTAGCCATTTCACTCAAACACACATGGAAAAGAAAACTTAACACAAACACTGCTACTGTCCCATGACTTCCACTGGGCACCTCCCGTGTTGACTAGCTAGGAGGTAAGCACATGCTTTGCTTGTGGGAATGAATGTTAGCTATATATACATATACATACATGGATAAGCTATACCTGGAAACTATCCTACTGATCTCTATCTGAGAGATGATGCGGAAACAAAGAGTCATGATGACCCCTGAAAGATGTTTTGTCTGTCAATAGCTTCTGCTATGTTTAAAACGGGCTCCTGTGAGCACGTAGAGCTGTCAAAGGGAGGTCAGCACCATTGATTTATCAGTTAGTATAATGGAGGTGATCAGTGAAAGACAGTGGCCATTAGCATTTTCTAACTCGGAGTCTTGCTCTTCCTGTGGTTGTCACACAAAATGGCCTCCTCCAACACGTCTGCTCAGAAGATTATTAACACCGGGCTACAGTACAGGTGCCATTCCATTTCATTGCCATTTCTGCCACTTGTGAAGTGGGGAAAAAAAACGTGTCTCTGAACGAAATGGAATTGCCACCGTTTACGCAGAACAGAGGATCCTTACAATCCCTCACAAATACACACAACTAGGTTTCAGTGCATCGAACGCAAGTCTGCCATATGTCACTTCCTAAGTCATCATGTCAACTGCAAGAAAGTAATCAGAAAAAAAGTTAAAATAAAATGGAACAAATAAGGAAACCAATTGTCAAATAAATAGAGTGAGGTCCAGCCTCTTCTTATTTCATTGTTGAAACACAACAGTTTGTCACTCACCCACATGTCCACCAAAAAACAGATACATCTGAAGAAATGCATACAAGGCGATTTGTGTGAAACGAAGTAGCTGCATGACCAGAGGACAGACATACAGTGAGGGAAAACATTTTTGTGTGGTAAAAAAAAAAAAAAAAAGAACTATGTGAACTAAGTACTGGTCTGTTTCACCCAATATTCAACACTGTCAAAAACATACAGTATTAGAGAGGAGCTGCTGTGTAAAACCAGCGGGCTGTCAGTCTGTCAAAGCACAGTGTAAGGCTGCATGCTTCAATCATTGAAAGAAAAAAAAAAAAAAAGAATATATCTACCTAGATCAACTTGTCAAAATCAAATTCAAGCAAAGAAAATCATAAACCAAAGCCTGAATGCGAACCTAATCAGTGGTTATCGCTCAACATTGGGATGAGCCCTCATATTTGCTTTTTTTTTTCTTTATGCAAGCAAACAAGTGTCAATTTAGAAGAGAAAAAAAAAAAGGAACAAAAGGCAGCCATAAGCTTGGTTGATGAAAAGATGTACAACTTTCACAGCAGCTTAGGTGGAAAGGGCTGGCCAACAGTAGAACAAACACTAGACAATCTGAAAAATAAAGCAAACAGCTTTTGTAAACACCATTGACAGTGATAGCTATCAAGTATTCTCTACCTTCATTTCTCTTCTGTAAAAAAAAAAAAGAAAGAAAGAAAAAAATCATAATGAAGACGAGTAAACATTTAAGATTGTGAAATCTAAAAAAATACACCTGCAACTATAAGATTTCTTATTTCTGGCCTGGATTTACACACAAAGTGAGGTCTGAAGTCAGACTTGTCAGAGTTTAGAGATGACGCCTCCTACAAGTCACCCCGATAAGCTTGCACTGACGACGAGATGCATGCAGGCCATTTGCATAGCTCGCCCTCACTTGCACACAGACGGGAACAAACACACACACACACACAAGTTCTGAAAAGGTCGGCACGTTTGCTTAGGCAAAGTTGACCTGGATGTGAAATTTGCATACGCAGTCACTCTCTCTCTGTAGTCCAATGTGGGGGCGGGGGAATGCTAGCACCCATGCTATTGCATCTGTACGATAAGGAAGTCAGGGCTAATTTCTGCTGTCTGATATTACAGCTTATTGCTAACAGGATGAGCAATGCACTCCAACATACAGCCACTTTGCAGGCAGCCAGAACATTCAATGCGACTATGCAAACACAAACATCACAGTCTTCAAATGGTATGTTTAAATGAACAAAATACAGATGAAGAGATGAGTAAAGAATGATTATTTTCTGAACTTGAATAAACCATTTCACATACAATATATCATCTTTTCGTACTATATTCACTCGTGGATTTGGCATACCTTATGCAGAACCAGCTGCAAGGGTTCACTCGCTTGAAGTTGCCATGTGGCGGTCTAAGGGTATGTTTCCATGCAAATGTTTTCACAGGTTTTACTGCATTTATGAAATAAGAAGCGGAAAAAAAACAACAACTAAATAATAAAAAATAAAAATAATAAATAATTCCAAGCCCCAGGATCATGTCAGCACATTTGGGTCATACTCTCGTGTGCGTGCATGTGTGGCGTACGCTCGAATGTGTGTCGTTACCCATTTTAGTAATCAAGCACAAAATGTGCTGGGCGGCGCTAGTCACTGCCGGGTTCTTCCAACAAAATTAAAGAAGAATTTAAAAAAATAAAAATAAAAAAATACTTTAGGAATGGATGCTGAAGGCCAAAATGGTGCAAAAAGGCATGTGGAGACTGAAGTGTAGACAAGCCCAGATGAGAGTGATGAACTGTGGCACAAATAAGTGCAGCATTTTATCCCTATTTTCTTAAACGATTTATCAAACATACTAATTTGAGTCTCCGTTTTCTTTTCTTCTTCTTTTTTTTTTTCTTTGCATACAAACAAAAACAAAGCAAAAAAAAAAAAAAAAGAAAAACAACAAAAAAATTCTCAACTTAAAAGTCCTAAAGCAGTGCTGCAACTGGTGAGATATGGCTGATGTCCCAGAGGACTTTGATTCCCAGGTGTTTTGCAGTCCAGCTCTGTCTGCGTCAGTAGTCAGGTACGGGTGCGAGCTTTCTGCTCAGGCTGACTGTGATGTTGGTGTAAAGAGGACTTCTGGAAACCAGCGGGGAGTAGTTTAAGTTATTAAGACCATCCACTTTTTGCCTCTCCTTTGAGTGACGAAGAAGCGTATACCTGAAGGTACAAAGATGCGGACAAATACTTAAGAAAAGGGAAAACAACAAGAGTGCAGTTTCATTGAATAGCACTTGAATGTAAATAAACATTGAGACATGATGTGGAGAAACCGGTTTCATCAGAATTTGGCTGCTGATGAGTGTAACCCTGTCTGTGGTTTAGACTGTGCAAGATCAGTGGAAGTTCCACATTACTAAGAAGCTTTCTTGAATGTTGCTACAGACTAAAATGAATCTATCAAATTCACACACTTTTAGGTCATCTCTCAGTCACAGTGTTTTTCTTTTATGTATTATGCACTCCTTAAAGGTTTGCATTGACAAAAATGAAAGAAACATGAATTGCTTTGGATGTTTTAAGTGACCTAAGAATTCAGCCTCGAAGCATTCAAACACATCACATGCAAAGTATTTAAGAGTTGAGAGTCACAACTCTGGCTTTTCATGTGACTGGCTTACATCACATGAGCCTAAGCCTCGTTGCAATTATCAGCTTCCCCCCGCCCTTTCAACCAAACACTCGTGGGTCATGTTTAGTGTGCGTGAGTGAGCTGTGAGCGCACATGATCACTAACCTTCCCAGGAACTGGGCTTCCCCGCGGTGGTGATGGGGAATCGACATGTAGCGTCCTTGGTCTCCGTGCGGTCTACTTACAGTGTAATTGGCAAACTGCACCCTGTACAAACATATTTAAGGCTCATTAATCCGTAACGTACACAATCAGGCAGAAAAGAAATTGTCGTAATGACTCTCGCTGGGACATTTCCATACAAAGCTGTGTTATTGGGTTGCAACTCTTCAATACTGCAATACAATCACATAACTGTGTGCATAAGGCATAAACAAATGCAAAAAAAGTCAGTGAAATATGAAGAAATGTATTGACAGCCTTGTATGTGTGCAGCTGCCTGTGATCTGTATAAGTGTGTGTGTTGTAGTGATGCAAAAATAAATGCAGGAAATGGTCCAATTAAGGCAAGAGCCTTCTACGTGCCAACTCTTTATACTTATCATACAATCATCTAAAGTCAACAGCGCAGCCAGCCTCGGGCTGGAAATGTCTCAGACAAGCCAGTGTCTGTGTTTGTGTGTAAAGGTTTCCCTCACCTGTTCCAGAGGTCATCGTCCTCACCTCCCCAGCCCCAGAATGCGTTAGGGAAGCCATTAATCATTTTGAACTGCTTCACCGTCAGGCCACTGACTCCACCAAAAAACTCGTTATACGGAAGCCTTGTGGAAACAATGATTAACGGAGACATTTTGAGTATTTTTTTTTAAGTTTACTGTAAAGCTTAGTGGAGACAGAATTAAACCTCACATGTAGGAGTACTTGTCGAGTTTGACTGCAAAATGTCGAGGCATGTCTGTACAGCCGCAGTAGTTCCTGTCATTCTCCATGAGGTGGTCGACATCATGGAAGATCAGACAGTCCCAGTCAAAGTCTTTCATCGCCTCCTTGAAGCCCACATTAAACAGCATGGCTCGGTTAAATGGTTCCGTACCTCCCTAAAAAAAGAAAAACACATTTTGATTTTTGGCTGTTTCTGTCATTTTGTCCAGTTTCAGAACATTTTCAACAGTTATGATTTAGACAGGCGACTGTCAATGCGAACAGTAATTTACATATACATACCTGCTCTATGACATAAAAGGCAAACTGGAGTCTCTGCTTCTGCAGCACAGGCACCAGGTGTCTCAAGAGTATGGGCAAGTGTTCATGTCGGTTCCTAAACGGAACAAGAATTGCCACCTGGGGACACAAAACAGAAGAAAATACAAGGATGAATTAAAATGCAGACGTGAATACACGGAGGAAAAACAAGTGTATGTATACAGAAGACAGAATCTTCTTGGAGAAGTTTGATATGCACAACTGATGAAGTTTACAAATTTTGTTCAAAATGTAGGAAGCAAATGGATCAGAATGAAAAGTTAGAAGTTACTGGAAAAAACTTATAGCCAGTGTATGACAAGTTTACTTGTGATTCCTAGAGTTTCTAAAAGTGGACTGTGAGGAAGAGCTTTGAAATTTCAGACTCACCCTGGTGGAACCAACTTTCCATTTCTATATGTGAAGCTAACCACATTTAAGAATTCCTTGTTTGAATAAATCCAACAGTAATGTTTAACTCGGGTTGCTTGAGCTACTCCTTAGTCTGTCGGAGGACATACAGAACTAACCACGCCTACTTTTACTGCTTTCTTTACTCACTTTGTTTTCCATGTGTATACATGCAATTATTACTGCTATTACTTGTGGGGTTTTTTTCTTTCCATAGAAACTACACTTGAACCAATCCCGTTTGAATCTCTTTCCGACCTTCTGAAACCCTCAGCTGGTCGGGGAGGAAGGGTGCCCATCCTGAGTATGGGTCTGCTGGAGGTTTCTTTGTGTTAAAAAGATTCCCCTTTACTTTCTTTTACTTTTTTCATGCTGCTCAGGATGAGGGATTGCTACAAAGTGAAAACCTGATACAATCTAATAACTTTCTTTAATAACTTTTACAAATTAGCATTTCATAAATGACTGCATGGGGAAAACATTGTATTATTATTGGAATGAAACGACTGTATCCTGAATATATGAGACTTCACGAGAACTGTCACTATACAAAATAAAACAGAATTGAATTTTTTCACATTCTAAAGTAATTTTCTTGATAAGTTCTGGCATGCATCAATGACAAAACCAATAAGGTGCACAATGTTTGAGACAAGTGTTTTTTTCCCTACTCACTGAATTGTAACAATGTTTATTTCTATGGTTTATTTCATAACCCATACAACACCATGAAAAAGGCAATAAAACAACAACAAAAAATATATTTAGTAGAGAAGAGTGGGTTAAAAGTAATGTAGCAATGCAGCATTTAGGGGGAAGAAAAGGGTAAAATTGCTTTGCTGGCTCTTTGGCCATTGAAAATACTATTACACTGTTTTGTGTGTCAGATGAGAGAAGCCACATCATTTCACATCACAAAATAAATTGGAAAGTTTATTAAAAAGCACCTTATGCAGACTATTCTTAATATTTACCAACATAACACAATAAGGATGCCTTGCTGAGAAATTAGATAACTTGTGCATACTATGAGCTGCAGAGAAAATAAACTGATGAGGTGGAAAAAAAAAAGTACAGACACGCTTGTCAGTATAATTTATTCTAAATAAAATGTTCAACTGCAGAATTTTTAGAATGAATGTACATCATTTCTCACAAAGCTCTCCTGTAAGACGTTTTGCTACAGTCTGCCAGAGGCCGTTAGGAACCTTTTGCGCTCTATATGGCACAATCATGCTGCTGTTACCCCACTGGCCAAACTGTTCATGCCTGTCAACCCGCTCTCTTTTTCCACAGCGTCACACACAGAACTTACCTTCCAGCGAGGTAAACAGTCTTTGGGCTTCCAGAAGCCTCCTGGGGCCATGCTGGGCTCTCGCTCCAGCGAGGACCTTTCGACGTCCTCCAGAGATATTTCACTCATGTTCACCTCCAACCTCCCCTCTGAGTGTGGGAGAAGGAAGAAAAAAAAAAAAAAAGAAGTCAGAGATTTTATAAGGGCAGAAAAGGTCAATGTACAGTGAAGGCTGAGTAGCATGGGAAAAACAGTATAAGATTAGCCGTTACAACAGATATGCATTCTTTTCAAACGGAAATAAATTTGTCTGTGTCAGTGTGTTTGTTGTTGAAATTAGCAAACTGTTAATGAGTGAAAATTGCAATATTTCTCAGGGTTTTGTTTTGCAATAACTTACTCATTGAGGGCAGCTTCTCAGGGCAAACCTGTGAAGGGAGGTATGTGAACCCCTCAGGGAGGTATGTAGTGGGCGGAGCGTCGCTCTCACTGAAGTTGAAGTCATAAGGATAATCTGTAATGACAAGATCAGGTATCAGTATGACATCACCAGAAGCTTAAGCTTTGTTCTGTGAAACTTGGCTGAATGTTGTTTTGCTTTGACACGGATATTCTGCGCAGGAATTCCTGACACATTAGTGTATCCATGCTTGTTCAAGTTTTTTTTTTATTTTATTTACCTGTGCCATTGATGCTGTAGGCCCCTCTCACTTGCTCCAGAACCTGAGCTCCAATGTTCTTAACGTTCTCTCTGATCTGGATGCCTCTGGCTTGAACCATAAATACATATTCGTTCACTGTAAAAAGAGGAGAAAAAAAAGCAAAAAAATTAAAATGATGGTTTAGTTTTTTTATTTTTAGTATGCAGAAATAAGGCACTGATTTAAAATAAAAAAAGAAATAAGTGCCACTTCTTTTGTCATAGTAAGCGATGATAGTGGAAAAAAAATCAAACATTTAAATTCTGAGGGAAAAAAAAAATAATAAGACAACCACTTATTTATACTTTCGAAAAAGATCCACCTCATTTCACTTTCACACATATGAATGAACAGTCTGGGCTATAATCAATGTTTAAGGAAGCAGGTTGACACAAAGTGACAAAAACACTTCCTCCTAAATTGGGCATGATTCAGTTGTAAAAAGAAAAATTAACTTCTTAAGGAAGCTTTATTAAAAAAAAAAAAAAAAAAAACTACTGGAGGGTTATTTCTGATGAAGACAGAGAAAGAAGTCATTTGAATTATTTGAATTAACTGATTGATCGGTGCCTTTTACACATGATAATAGCATTGCTTTCCTCTTCAGATGCACTACCGTTTCCAGCCATTAGCCACTGCACTGTCAATAATGGACTATTATTTTTGATATATTTGCTTGTAATGGGAAAATTTGAAAGGGCATATATAGGATGAGTGCAGAAAAAAAAAACATCAAAGAAGCAGAGTCAAAAGAGGAAGCAGTAAAAAGCTTTTTAGAGTATTTCCATTTCTTAGACCTAATAATGAGAATATGCTATGCTTATTACAGATAATGTCCAGTAGATCTCATCTATCTCACTTCAGGCTGGTACGTGGACACAGTTGAGTTCGTTTGGAAAACAGCTTTCACTGGTAATGTTTTAACAGCTTTGTGAAAGACAACCACAAGTTCTGCTCAGTATGGGTTGACCTGAATAACAAAAGAAGAAAGGTTAACCTGCCAAAGAGAAGCAGTGCAGTGGAAAAATGAGGGTGGGGGGGTGGGGGTGATAGGAGGTCTATGAGCTGAGAACACCGGTAAACTACACATTAATTCCATTTAGTGGTTTTTATATGCAAATGTGTGTGCACACTAAAAAGTTGGGGTTTTTGTTTTGCTAGCAAAGCAACATACAAGTTTCTGATGTTATCAAATAGCAAAAGTAAAATTGCTGAGATACAAAAGTTTTCTTAAGTTGGATTTTCCCTCCAACACAATGCTGTCATAATAATGAATCCCTGTCTTTATAAATCTGATCGTACAATCACTGGACACTCAATCAGTTAGCATTCAACCTAAACAAATCCAAATCTGATTCACATTCTTGGAAATAATAAAAGTGTCTGAGAGCATGCTGCATGTAAGTATTATACTGCTGAGCCAGAAATCTGCGGGATGTGATTTGTCATTTGTAATTGCATTACGGTTTCCCATCACATTCATCTTATTTTATACTTGCTGCCAGGCTTGCAGGACTACAGACTATTGGCTCCAAGCAGTAACTGAAATCAATGTTCACGTTTCACCTCTGCAGCATGTAAATACTACAAGTGCCGCTGTGGCAAATCAGCAAAAGATGATAATCGAAAGAGGAGAAACCATGGAGCAGTTCATTAACACGGAGAATGTAAAAGAGGAAGCAAGAGAGGATGAGAAACAAGGGGAAACCACAGAGCAGATCTAGATCACAAACCCAGAAGAGTGGGAAAAAAGGACAAACACACACACACACACACATAAAAAAGAAATAAAGAAAAAAAGAAAAAAAAAAACACATACACAAATGCTGACGCCTTCTGAGATACCATATGATGGAAACATGCTAAGAGGCATCTGGAGTATGACCCAGGGCTGGCATCGACCTGTTCTGACATGTCTCGCTTTCATGCCTGCCAAGCATATGGAGATTCATATACTGTCCTACCAGGGAAGACATGACCTACCGTATTTATTCAAGTACAATACGAAAAATTTAATCCATAAAATCATCCACAAAGTTGGGGGGTAGTATTATACT
>JARVJO010000024.1:11508924-11525547 GCA_031762555.1 Cynodonichthys magdalenae
GATTGTAGTGTAAAGCGCTTTGAGTATCCTGGTTGGATAGAAAGGTGCTATATAAGTACAGTCCATTTACCATTTAAGAAATCTTCCGGAGGGGGGCATGCCCCTGGACCTCCCCCTAGGACTGTTTCACTCCATAGCTGTTTGTTAACATTAATGTGTCTCACAGATGTGAGCAGATGTTATTAGGCTTGATGTGGGCTTCTGACATTCTGTTTTAAATTTAATAAATAGTTGGTAACTGTTTTAGTTGGTCAAAACTATTTAATTTTGTATGTGAATATACGTAAATATGTTGTGACATTTAGAAAATTGCGATGTTTCACGAGCTTGTTTATTACATTATATTCAAGGATTGATCCATCATGGTTAAAACACCATCATTTCTCTTTATGAGATAATCTTAGTTTAAAACTCTGACATGAAAGGAAGTGGGTTACTGTAGATGCAATAATTCAATGCTTTGATTAAAGTAACTTAAAAATATATTCAAGTAAAAATAAAGTTCAGTTGCCTTTTCATTTCTATTGACCAGACAGCTGTTTCAGAATGTACATTTAGAAGGTCTGTGCTGTGGTTTTGGTGGGTCTTTACTGACTTGTGCAGATGATTTAATTTGTACATAAATGGAACACAGGTAAATACAAACCTGGAAAGCATAACCTGAACCTTGAAAGCTTAAGTGGACAAAGTAGCCTGATGTTTTAACACTAATAATTCATTAAGTCTAAATTATACGTCCACATATTGCTTCATCTAATAAAACCTGATCAGTACACTCTGACATACTTTACATCACATTATACAGTGAGTCATTTTGTCTCATTATTCTTTGCCACTCTTCTTTATTAAGGAATGACCTTTCTGGTTCACACACATGGACACACACACATGCACAGAATCATTTAATGTCCTATAACTACTTCAAGCTTTCTGCACTTTGTTCCACCTTTCTACATATTTTTCATTAAATTTGTTTTTAGTCGAACTATTTTAATTCTATTAGTTTTGTCAAATTTGACTTATAGTGTTTTGACTGACTCACCCAGCCAGCATGGGCATTTTAAAATGATTGATATGTTGTTCTGGCTGCAAGCTATCCACTTTGTTTAAACAGCTCTGCCAATGTTTAATTTGTTTTATTTTTCTGCTCTGGCATTTCTATCTCAAAAAGAAAACAAGTTTCATATGAAGTCACTTTAAAATTTAACTGTGAGAACTGGGTTCATCTGTAAGGATTTTAGGGCACTTTGTCTGGAAAATTGTGAACTTTTCTTCAAAAGCATGATTGTGTTCAAACATCTGAATAATTTCTGAACCAGCCATTTAAAGTTTGACATCAGATATTTAGATTTGATTCAATTCAGTTCGATTCAATTCAATTCAATTCAATTCAATTCAATTCAATTCAATTCAAAAATACTTTATTGATCCCAGAGAGACATTAGGTGTTCTTGGAACTCATTTAACTATAGACTTATTAAAGATGCTGATGGCTGTGGGCAGGAAAGATCATCTGTAACAGTCTGTTTTGCAAAAAAATTGAAGAAGCCTCCGACTGAAGACACTATTTTTCTATGGCAGTCTGATGAAGAGGATGGTCAGGACTGTCCACGATTTTATGTAAAATACTTCTTTGTGCCATCATTTCCAGAGGTTCCACAGTCGTCCCCAGAACAGAACCAGCCTTTTTTATTAGGTTGTTTAGCCTTTTTTAGGTCCCTGGCTCTAATGCTGCTGCCCGACAGATGACAGCGGAAGAGATGACGCTCTCAACAACAGACTTATAGAAGATGCTACTATGTGAGAAAAGGAAAGAGACAAGAAAGAAAGTAACTACCATACAGATTTTAAATATTTTTTAATAAACAGGGCAACAAAAGAAAAGACAAGTACAACATAACAAAAAATCAGAAAAAACTTGTACAATAAAATTGTAAATTGATTACTCTGTGTAAAAAAAAAAAAGAACAGAAAAAATGAACATACAAATTCTTATGAGTAATACAAAATGCAGAAACAGCCTTTAGTAACATGGGACAAGCTCATACTGCTGGTTTACTCCGACCCAAGGTCACTGCCATGGCTTTGTCAACTTGTAAAAGTCAATCAGTCATTAATTACTTTGTTTGGATTGGTTGAGCAGATAAGTTGCTTCTGAGACATTAGACTTTAAATGACATGCAAATTAACCACAGTGACATTGTCGAATAAATCCCATCGTGTCTCGACTCCATCTGAAAACCCCTCCGTCTGTTTGAAATTATGCTCAAATTTGGTGTGGTGGAAGCTGAGAATTGTCCACAACACAAACATCTTTACAAGAAAATCTTGGCAATAACTGTTGGTGCTGAAAGAAATCGATGTGTTCAAAATACAAGCCAGTTATGGGCAGGAAACCCATTCAAAGTTAGACTTTAGCATTTAATTTTACATGCAGGGACTACCACAACATCTACAGGCATGGGCCAAGTACTCAGGACTTTGGGTCACTTGGTACTGTTCTTTCACAACAGAGTTGCTTTCCACAATATTCTTCAGAACTGAGTCACGCCACCTGGAAATGACGGCATCCAAGGAGGGGATATGACGTCATCTATTTGGGCGACCCAGTTCACAAGCAAAGAAGTCCTAGATGTAGAAAGATTATGTGTCTGATTGTGTTGTACCAGTGAGGCATGTAACTAGATGGTCTCTAAGTGAACTTCTTCTTACAACAACTTAATCACAATATAAAAACAACTGATTGTCCATTGGTGATAAATATTCTAAACATCTTAAGCATAAATGTGTATATGTGAAGTGCATTTCAGACTCAGTATAGGTCAATAAATATCTTACAGTCTCAATATTGTTAGTAAAAAATCTCGAGTGATCAGATGGATTAGATTGAAATTTTTAGAATGTAATTCCATTGACAACTGATTCACTTTTGAGTCAACTCAGTTCAGTCTTTTCCTGACAGAAATCATTTTTCTGTCTCTCTTTTTCTTCAAGAAGCCTAATTTAATACATCGTTGGAGTGCTGAAAACTAGTGTTTTTCTTGTATGAACAATTGTCATATCCATTATTATTTTATTAATTAGTTTTTGCCTTTAGGCTTTTGGATTCCTTCATCTGTTTGGTGCCAGCTGTTCTTTTTTTAGTGACAGATGTTGCTTGTGACTCAACTCAAGCCTGCATCAAACTCCCAGACTCCTGCTGTGAACGTTACTAAATTCACAGATAAAAAAAAGAAGAAAAACACTACTTCATTTACCAGCATCATTTGGTCATTAGTTGACTTTATGAAAGAAAACATGTAAGTACACGCTGATTGGAGATACATACTGTATGCAGTGAGGAATATACAGATGTACAGGGGAAACAAACAAACAAAAAATACATATATATACTGTCACATAACAAATGAAATTCCTCAGGTCATCACTCAGATGTCCACTTACATTTCAAGAAAAACTCTTGAGAACAATAATGAGTTGGAAAAACCAGCTATTGGAACAAAACAACACTACATGGGGCTTGCCTCAGGTATCCAGCACTCCTACCCCTGCTCAGACAGAGTCTTTCACATTTTGAAACATGTGACCTCAGAATCCCACAGGCTAGTCGGAGAGGGAAACTATACAAAGGGGACAACAACTTGGCTGGGTAACATACCTCTCACTATGACAACTCTCAAAGCATAACCGTATCTTCAAGAACCAATAAACTAACACCAGCTGCTTCCAATCAAGTTATCAGAATCATCCCAGGAAAATAGGGTTTAAATAATTCCCAAAGTTAGATTTAATATGTTTAAAGGCTTTTTATTGCAGATCTATTTTAATCATACTGCTATTATGGGGGTTGCTGTGTCACTCAGACCCGTGAGATACCATCATAATCATGGGAGATTATTTCCGCCCAAAGATAGTAAACTGTCTGGGCCCAGAGGGAGCAAACAATACCAGCTCAAACCACTTTACCCACCCTACTGCACCAGTGGAAGGGATGTTTTCATCCTAGCATACCAGGTCTCTTGCCTTTATATGCTGACGTTTTTTCATCCGAGTGCCTGTGTGAAGAGAAAACTCAATAGATTGTTTATTATTCTAAAATACCTCTGCATGTTTTAAAAGGTACCATATTACTCAAATGGATCTTTTGAAATGGAAGGGCACTTGACAAGAAACAGCTTGGTCACTTTCTAAATCAATCATCTCACAGCATCGTTGTTTACATGCTCAAAATGTTTTGATCAGATTTAAATGTATTGGGATTAAATAATCTGAATGTAATGTTTACATGGGCACAAAATTAATTTATCCAGTCATGACGAATGCTCAATCGTGACAATCATGACGAGCATTGACATGCACCAGACTATTATACAGAATTGAAGTACCGATGTGCAGAGTTGTAAACTTTCCCTAAAAAAACTACAAAAGTTCTACTTCTGTGATGAAATTACACAAACATTCAGTTGTGTCCTCTGAGCACCCAGAATGGACCCACACAGAATTTTTACAACAGTGGAGACATTACTACACACCTCAATTGAGCTACAGGAGAGGCAACATGCTTTTTTTTTTTTCGACACAACTTATGTTTGTCTTTTTTCATTACTGGATGACAGAGCAGGTGGAAATAAACATCATTGAAAATTCTGTGCTGCTGGCAACTATAGTGCTGTTGTCCTTTCTTCCACTAAAGACCAGAAACCAGTGGATGAAAGTCAGAAGTCATGCACAGTCAGGTCAGTTTTCCACAACCATTAGGATCATCAATCCACATAAACCACCCTTTTCTTTCCGATTATGAATTAATTCAGATCGAGCTGAATCAGATCAGAATATTACATTTGGGGTGTTTCCCAATTGGTTATTTAATCCGATTACTTATGTCCATGTAAACATAGCTAGTAATTAAACTGGTCAGTGAGACTGGAATTTATAATGTGTTCGAACAGTCATAAAAGGGAACCGATAATATTCTCTCTGCAAAACCTTGACCTACTAAAATTAAAGAAAATAATTTTTTTGCACTCCTTAAAACTCACTTTAAATGATAGCACCAACAAGCTTTAATCTTGTTATAATGGCATGTAAGCATTACATGTTAAAACCTTTTGAAGTGTGGTTTTTATGTTAATGTTTTTAATTCTGACAAAACCATGGCAAGGGCAACCATGTTTGTTCTTATGAATTTAAAATATTGTGCTAATAGAAAAAAAAACAAGATTAATTGATTATTTGAAGTCAGTTTCAATGGGCATACTAAATAAATTTGAGTTCCTCTATTCCTGGGAGTCATTTCATCATTTCTCCGACACTCTTTTAGTAAAACACAGTGAACACTGACCCACATATTGCTTTTACTGACTCATGAATAACATATAAAGACTAGGAGTGGGAAAAGGATGCACAGAATGCAATATGTCCAGTCAGTGATATCTTCATTTTCTATCATAAACTTTACAATTATGATCTTAATGATTTGTATTGTTATAGTATATGGTGAAATACTACAACTAAAAATACATTTTATTTAAAGGCACCTTTCGAGCACAAGCATCAGATGAATAAAAACATTAAAAGACTAAAGAATGCATGTAACACATAGAATTACTAATTAAGTGCGGCATTAGTACAAAACCAACTGGTGTAAGCAATGCTAAAGAATTGGGTTTTGAGTCTGGCCTTTAAAAGGGGAAGAGAGTCCAAGTTTCTTATTTTGGGTGGCAGTGAATTCTAAAGCTGTGGGAGAAGAGCAGCTGAAGGCTCTGCTCCCAATGGTGGTGAGGCAGGTGAGAGGAACAGTGACGTGAAGAGATGAGGCAGATCTGAGGGAGCTGGATGGAGTGACAACGGGAAGCAAGTCAGACAAGTATGGAGGGTCATGATTGTGAATGCAGTTAAATGCATACAGAAGGATTTTGAACTCAATTTGAAGTCTGAACGATAACCAGTGAAACTTTTGAAGAATCGTGGTAATGTGACTGCATAGGAGGGGGGTTTTGGTGATGATGCAGGCTGATGAGTTCTAAACCAGTTGAAGTTTATGAAGGGATGAGTTAGAACAAAAAGAAGAGAACTGCAATAGTCAATATGAGAGGTAACAAGACTGTGGACAAATATAACGGTAGTATGAGGGATAAGAGAGGGACGGAGATGATTGGTGGAAATATGCAGACCTGGTTATAGTAATGATATGGGACTGAAATGATAGAGTACTGACAAGGATGACACCCAGACTCAATCTAAGCGAAAAGACGAAACAAAAGTATTGTCAAAAAATTTTTTTTGGATGATGTAGATTTTGTACCAGTGAGTATTAATACAGTTTTATCACTGTTTATTTTTAAAAAGTTGGAAGAAAACCAGGATTTGAGATCATTAAGACATTTGGTAAGGGAGGATGGTGATAGGATGACATTGGGTTTACTGGAAATTTGGCACTAGGTGTCATCCATTTAACAATGAAAGTGAATGCTGTATTTGTGAAAAATGTAACAAATGGGAAGAAAGTAAATAATGAAGTTGAGGAGCCCCATGCCAGATCCCTGGGGCACACCAGTGATTTTGAGGGATGGTTTGGAAACAAAAGACTGACATTGGATGAACTGGTTGTGGCCAGATAGATGATGCTAGTTGTTGCTTAATTTATATACATGGTGTAGATGTGTTCATGATATGCTAGTAAAACTGGGGAAAACAATTAGGCTGTATTGGTAGTTCCAACAGTTCAACCCACTAATTCATTTACACACAGTTCATGTACACATCATAACATGATTCTGGGGATGAGTTAGCCACAAGCTGTTCTTCACTCTCATGTCTTCTATCCTCACAATTTATGCTTTTGCTCAGGGCATTTAGATTGATCTGGTCACTTGGCCTTCTACTCAGCTTTAGATCCCTTCTCTGATATTTAAAATTCTTTTTTACATTTGAAGATTTATAGTACTTCTGATCGTTTTATTTTTTTGCTTAAAGAAAGTTGTGTCTTTGTCAATACATCAACGTAAGTCATGTATTTTTATACCATTCTTCCTTTATTGCAGTATGTTTGCTCACATTCAGAGTAAAGACATTCAGACCAAACCTAACTCTAGAAACGTGACAAACACATTTCAGGTGGTTTTAATGTGCCACAGAGATGCTCAGAGGAAGCTGTAAGGGTGGATGTGTGGTTTAAATTTGTTTTTCATTGTGCTAAAAATGTACAAAACTTTAAATAGTACTATTCAGTCTTAAAAGTCACTTTTAACTGTGAGCATTCCAAGTGGTAAGCTGTCTGTAAAACTAACAATAATAATAAGGTGGATAACTCTATTTTTAAATGTTTTGTTGATTTTGACAAGGTTGTCTAGATTTGTTTAAATAAACCCACATTTTGGAGATTTGGTCAGTAGGTTGAACACTGTTTTCAGTTGTGGTGAGTCTCTGCCTCAAAGTGAGGTGTTGGGAATCAAAGTGTCTTGTTCACATGTCATAGTTGGATGGATGAGAAGTGGTCCAGCAGGTCGGGCCTTTGTGAGCAATATAAGGTAAGTGGTGGTTATGAACTAACCTGAAAAGCAAAACTTTTAATTTACTGGCATATGCAACTTAATTTTACTGACTTGTTTCAACCCTCATCTATGGTCATATGATCTGGGTGATGAGTAATAGATTAAGATCTTGATACAAGCAGCTGAAATGAGATTTCTTTTGGAAAGTGTCAGACAGTCTTATAAACAGGATGAAAAGCTCAATTACCCATTCTACTCTGAGTTATAAAAGGAGTTCTTGAGGTAAAGTTTTTTAAGGCATGCTGGGAAGAAAATGTAGGACAAACTCAGCACTCACTGCAGGGACTGCACATTCCTTCCAGTCTGAGAATGTCTCAGTATACCTCAGGAAAGACTAGAGAATTGAGAATGTCACCAAAGAGAGATGTCTTTGGTTGTCCCTCCTGAATTCGGATATTTTGCCTTTGTTACCTGACCTGATGACAATGGATGGATGGATCATGAATGGATGGATGGATGGATGGATGGATAAAACCTGCACAGCTTCAGAACATTAAGGTACGTGTACTGTATACAAAATACCATTAAATGTATTTATTGTTCAGAGATTTCACTAAAATACAACTTACATATGACTCCTGCATCACTGAGCACATCAGGGGCAAATCAGGGTCCAGCATCTCCTCATAAACATCATGTGATCTGTGGAAGTTATGCTGTTATAAAGACTGAACCACAGTCTGTCCATTAAGATTTAACTAAATGAAAGTTTAAGGTTCAGCTACAATGGCGATCGGTAGGGATGGTATACTATATCTTGATTTATCACATAAAACCCTGTTGTCCATTTCTCATTAGTCACTGGTTCTGACTGGCTTCATATTGGAAAGGCATCAGTTTAAAGGAGGGAGGACAGAAAACTGAGTTTAATCTGTCTTGTCTGCTCATTCACACAAACTGCAGGTGTCAGGTGCAGGAGATGCTGTTCGTCTGCTCACCAGGTGTGTTTCTGTTGCTGCTGTTTGTGTTTACTGATGATTCAAAGAAACATCAGGGTATCGTATCCAAGTCTGAACAGGTGGCTCAGTCTTGGACAGAAAGGCGATAAAACCAAAGGCAGGGAACAGAATGGATGAAAATCCCCTAAATCCTTCGAAACCATGACAGAGCTCTTTGCAGCATATTATTGCTATTTTATTTTTGCATGAATAGGCGCAACAACATGCACTGAATGGTATTTTCTGCAATAAAGATTTGCAGGGAAATATATATATATATTTACTATATCTTAGTTTATAGGGGTAAACTGATGCAAAGCGCTTTGATTTTACTTGCTGTTGAAAGCTGGATGATGCAAAACTCTAATATTCAGATGTTATTTTCTCTAATTTTTATTTCTTCTGTGTGTTCTGGTGCACCAAGAGTAGTTCAACATTTCAACATTTGTCGAAATGAGAAAAAAAAAAGTGAATTGATTGAAACAAAAAAATCTATCAGAGATATAAGAAAATAAAACCTTTGAAACACTGAGAAGGTTGACAGCCGTATGTGTGTGTCATGGTGAGAGAAGGAGGAGATGCAGTATGAAGAATGCATGTGCTTAGAAGAGATTTGAGTGAGGGAGAGGCGAGCAGTAAGAGTGGGAGCTAAAAACCAAGAGAAAGAGAGAGAGAGAGAGAGAGAGAGAAAGAGAGATGAGAGAGGGCGGGAAAATCAGAGCCCAGCAGAGCCACGAGTCTGTCTCGATCTGTCGCCTCTTGGATCTCCCTGAGCACAGCTGTCAGGCTACTGCTGACTCACGAGTGGATCTTCTTGCTGCATGACGGAGCACCTGAGTGTTGTAGTTCGCCCCAGAGTTTTCCTGTGGCTATGCATTTAGCTGCTCATAGTACTGCTGCACATGACTGAAGGGTTGACCAGCTTCGCTTTGGACTTGACTCAACACCCATGGTCCCCAGCCAACTCTGGCATACCCTCTCATTAAGGTAAGGAGACAAAAGATTTCTGCTGGTGGGATTTGGTGGGATTCTTGGTGAGTTGAGCAAAAACAAGAGTTTATATGTATGTGGCACAGTAATTGCTCATCAGACGCTCTAGTTGTAAAGGTTACTATTACTATCTGATCAGTTTATGTGTGTTTGAACTTATCAAGCGATGACGCTCCGTATGTCTGTCCTCCTGGCTTTTGTGCTTGTGTTGTTACAACACATGGTAATATTAGCTGTGAGGTTATCTTGTGTGGTTTGAACAAATGTTAATAAGTTAGAATGTTAGAATAAGTTTACTCAGCCTATGCCTTAGTGTGCAGGACAATGAACTGATTGTCTTAAAGCCACTCTGTTTAGTCCCCAGAATTAAAAGTATTTTTAAAATGAAACATACTGTAAATCTTATAATAAACTTCATAAGGTTTGAGAAAAAAATGTTGCAGCTTTTATGTGATTTGCTCTTTTCATCACACTTATGTGTTTGGAGTTGAGACATTACTAGAGTATAAATAGCCCCAAAATGTATGTAGTTGTAATGTCAAGCTGAGTTCTCTGAGTTTGTGTTTAATTTGAAAGAAATTGCATTTTGAATTTTCCTCAGTGTTTTTCTAACCTTAACATTAACCCTAATCCTAATCCTAACTAATTAATTAGCTAACTGAAAGCTGCATGAATTAAATAACCAGTTTGATTTATTTGTTTAATCGATTTAGCAGTTTTATTGCAACTTCCCTAAAAACAGCATAAGAAACCATCGAGCGTAAGTCAAAGTAAATCAACTATATTTGTCTTCAAACAGTTTTTTGCTCTCTAATTTAATGATAGATGGAACAGTTTTTTGTATACAGATGCTGAGATCTTTAAACACCTGTGGTTAAGCGATTTAATCCACTTTTGGGGTATTTATTTTGAAAGTCACAACATGAATGATAATTACAGAAATCTTAGCAGGTTGCCTGAGATGTGATTATTTTTTAGAAAGGTCTTCAAGATCAGACTTTTAAATATATTTTGCTGCTGATATTCTTCATTATCCTGCCAGCTGCAATAATAATTACACAGGCCATTTTTATTTTCTAACATCAGTAATCAAGCCCTTTTCCTGCCTGCTGGATATTGCTAAAGCAGCAAATCTGTGCACTCCATCAAATTCATCTGAAATCACGAGTCAGGACCTCTGCAAAGAGTCTCCTGAGCAACAATACGTCAAGGCGAAGGACAAAAGTGCCTTTGTCATGTCATGAAGTTGTTTTGACTGGAAGAATTAAACATTTCTGGAAAAATAAGAGTCAAAAATTGAATATTTTTAATTATATATATTTTTTTCTAATAGTCAAAAACATAATCAAGGAATTAAAATAACAGAAAACAGAAACATTACCCAAATATTTTTATAGATAATTTAAAAAAATTGTTAAAGTGTTTTCACAATAAAACACAAATCAATTAAGTATGATTTAATTTAATTTTTGTCCAAAAATCTGTTTCTTTAACTTTAGACAGGTTTTTCATTTTTATTTACTGAAATGTCAACTGAACATCTTGGAAATTGTTCTTTATTCAGATAGAAAACTTGTGGGTGTTTTCTGGAAAACAGAGAAAAAAATACTTTCCTCGGCTCTGTTGGTTTAGACTTATTATAAACTAAATATTTTATCAGTTATAGGGATGACAGTCACATTGTTAATAATTACAACAAAAACCTTTTGACTTTGTGATTGAACGATTCTTGCTTTTTAAAGTTTTAACATTTTGCAGTCAACATCCAAAAGCGTGCATCAGTGTGCGGAGTGTGTTTAGTGCATTGATCCATGCCTGTGTCTACTTTTTATGTAAGGTCAGCAAAAAGACATTTAACTTGATATAAATAACCAATGACATAACCCAGGTTGTTGTTTGAGTGAGGGTGTTTTGTAAGAACATACCAGTAAAGGTGAAAGGCTGAGTCTACAATTAATCAGGTTTATGGAGCAGCTGGAGGAGAAGTCCCATTTGAATTAGGAAAGTGATGTTTTATTGCCCACTGTCCAATGGATCAGTGTGGGTCTCTGTTTCTTTCTCATCACCTTTGTCTTATTACCCGTCACTGAAGGCAAAGCTGCAATAATGATTTTGCCAGATCTGTATATAATTTAGTCAAATTTGAATGAAATTGTTGTTACCACAACCCAGCCAAATCAAGATGGCCACCATGGCTAACCAATTTTTGCCAACAAATAAATGGCTCTAACTCAGTTAATTTTACAGATATTAAGCAATTTTTCTACACATTCCCTGAGCATTAAAACGCCACATGAGGTCTCACACTATTGCACATAATGGGGCTGATTTACTAGAGGTTTGTAAAAAGACGCGCAAACGTGAAAGCACGTGCAAAGCTCATTTACTAACCGTGCACCAAGGAATTCATCTGTCAAATGAGCAAAGCAGCAGAAGCAATTCATTTAGAGTGTTGCCTTCATGAAAATGCAGAATAAATGATGTTATCAGAATGCACAAAATACTGTGAGAATTGTTGTTGCTGTTTTTGCATCTATATTTATCACATTGTAAAGATGGGTGCAAACTGTATGCAGTCATTTTACTTGCCCCCACCTCAGACACTGTGATCCACTCCAGTGCAGTATTTATGGAGATAACCAGTGGTACACGCAAAATCCTCGTTCCAATATGGCAGTCTGCACCACTTTTACACCTGTTATCATTTGAGCATGCAATCTTAGTATATCATCTGCACCACAGCCCCTAAAAGCACTTGCAATTTTTTTTAGATTGTACAGCAATTTAGCACTCGTTATTTGGGAACTTAGTAAATCGCGCCCAACATCTTCAGTTTGATCAAAATGGCTGTAGCTCAGCATAAGTTTTTCTTTAACATTCTGGCATTAAGTGTAGCAGGCAGTATGCATTCCTTCAAAAAGTGGTAGGCTTTTTTGTTATCTTTTTTGGTTTGAAATGATTGAAATCTTCTTTGATTTTTTGCTGTAAAATATTTGCTAATATGAATGGACCCAGCTGAGAATAGAGGAGGCCACAGATATCATGTAGGCGGGCTTAATGAATGAACATTTGTATTTAGTCATGTGTGCACTTGTTACATTTATACTCCATTTGGCACAGAGAATTATTCATCTGCTGGGTCCTGAAACAAACCATCTCCCACAGCTGCAGTCAATTTACACTTTCATTCAAGTTAAACAACACAATTAAAACAATCTGGGAACTTTTATTTGTAGGAAAAACTAAAAATCTAAGAGGAAATCTTTATTTTAAATGTAAAGAGTTTCTTGTGTCGTGCATTCACAGCATATTCACTGTTTGTTTAAAATTTAGCAAATTTCTGTGCACTTTATTCACATTTATCTTCCACGGAACGAAGAATGATGAACCTAACTACCAAATCCTCAAGTTTTTCATTCCGTTTGTCTATTTTCTTTCTGTTCCATTTTGCTTTTGTGGTTGAATTTGCGGTCAAGCTAACAAAGCTGCCATTGAATATTTATATGTGTGTTTTCCTCTCCACCTTCTGCACTTTTGCTGCAATTTATCATCTTGTTTACCGTGACCTTAGGGTTTGGTAAAATATTTGTGCTTTGTGTCCTTTTGTGAATAAACTTGTTTATTTCCTGTTTACTCTGGGGGCTTTAGAGACAATCCAGCATGTTATTGTTAACTTTTAGCATCTGCATTTTATAAAACCAGGGTCAGGATTTCTTACTGATGTTTTTGTTTGAACAACTTTTTTTTCTTTTAGGAATTTTAGAAATCTGAAATCTAAAACTTTATTTTTCCAGAACACCAAAGCAGCTGCAAGAATGGTCTGACCGAAATTAATTAAAAAATGATAATAATAACTTCAACACTCCCACCTGTTTATCATTTGTTTACCTTCTTTTTGGTTTAGTAAATTTTGAGGCGATGACATTTTCAAATTAATTATCAGAAAGTGAACGTATCATGGATGTTTAATATATAAAACTGGTGTAAAAGCAGATGAAGCGACTCAGACTAACAATATTTTATGAATGTGTGATTCATTTTTCATTTGTGTTCGTGTTCGTTCGTGTTTATTGTGTCTGGACTGAATCCAGTTTAGAATCAGAACAGTGCAGCAGAGTTGCAGGCCTTTCAGAGCCCCCTTTGTCACAACTGTGTGACATTCATTAACCTTGTCATGACCCTTTTCATTTTTTTTTTCCAGGGCAAATCATCATGCATTGGCAAATTACACAGCCACAGTGAAAATACCATCATATTGTTATCTTACAATAATTTATATCAAATAAAGTTCAGATTGTGTTAGTTCCACTTTATATTAATTCTTTAGGTGTCACTGAATCAAAATAATTTGCATTTGTCTTATTTTTCTGTACACAAGAGCCTGTGAGAAATCCCCACTGTTCACACTCTGCTTCTTCACACCAGCAGCTTTTCCTTCAGTGACATTTAGCAGCTCGTCACATGACTGACGACTGAGGAGCTGCTGCAATATTGACATTTGTCACAATATTCTTGAGTTCTGCTAAAAGTACCCAGTGTGGCAACAGAAATTCTAATTACACAAAGTGATCAAATGAGTGCCGACAGATGACATTACATGAAAAAAAAGAAAGTTTTATGTCAGTTACTGTTAATCCTGGCTTAAACAAACCCAAGCATACGCCTAATATAACAAGATAATACACACATGAGTGCTGCTTTTCTGCTAACAACATAAAAATGATTACTAAGAAAATCCACGGAGGGCCGAGGAACATAAGCTGCAAATGTTTAAGCTTTGCTGTGACAAGTTCCCATCATTCCTACCGTTTGGGCTCCTCTCACTAAAGTGACACAAAGTGAAAGTTTAAAGTAAAAGTGTGACTGCAGCAGCTGCCCTCTTTGTTTTTCTTTCTGAGCATTAGAGGTGTGTGTGAGGATTTGTTTACACTGTGGTTTCCGCACTTCCTAACCTTTTTACTTTACAGTTGCTCTCATTAATGTGGTGGTCCGTTTTCTTTGACTTGACCTTACTGAGCATCACTATCAAGCTACATCTGCGATGGCGTTTAACACTTAAATATACGTTGACTCTACACCTCACAGTTACAAAAGGCAGGAGAAGTGCTGCACAGATGATGAAGCTGTCAGATTGGCAGCAAATTTCTGTTTCACCAGAACAACTTGTGTTGTGTTCCTGATTTGACCACCGGTACGTGTTTACACCTCTTCTTCACACCCTGTACTTGTTACTGAAAAATAATGTCAAGGTCAGGGGAAAAAAAGGACAGATGTTTTCACCAGCTTATTGTGCCGCTATAAAAGCACATCCTCTATTGAATATAAGGTCTACTGATCGGTCAAAATCATTTTTCTATCCTTGCCAGATATTAACTCGTGAGCCAAGAAACAGCCTAAAAAATGGATTGCATTGAATTTTTAAAGGCGTCTTGTATCCAACATCAAGTTTTTTGCAACAAACTGTGAAGCCATGAATTCAGTGAGCAGATCTGCAAAATAAAAAAGTTTGTTCATTGTTGCCCAACACTAACGGTTAAAGGATATAGATTTTGTGTGTGCATTCGTTTATACCAGGGGTCAACAACCTTTACAATCAAAGAAGTCCTTTATTTCCTTTGGCTCACTAACAAAATGTGTTTGGAGCCACAAAGCTACAACTGAGATTATCAACTGGTGGCCCGTGGGCCAGGGTGGTTTCAGCCAGGGGTGACCTTATATAACTAAACATATGAATTGAATTTAAACATTTTAAATATTTTTTTCCAATTTAGGATAAAAAAAATAGCATATTCATAAAAGTATAAAGCTTATACCAAATATAATAAAAACTTATTTTAAATTTTCATCGTTTAATATTTCTTCTCAGCAGCTTGTCTAACAAGTATTCCAAATAAATCTTGATGGATAATAATATTAATAATAATAATAAATAACATTAACTAACACAATATTGACTTTAACTCAGTTTAACAAATATTTAACTAAAATTTAAGTTGTATCAGTTGAGATTCGCGATGATCTAGTGCTAACACATCTTGCAAGATCTTCCAAACATTGTGTCAGATGGAGCAAAAGGTCATTTATCAGGTTTAAACAAAACAACTGCAGCTTCATTCTCTTACAAAATAAGTAGAATTTAGTTCCAAACTAAACATGCATTCCCTGAAGGAATGGTAGACCTTTAATTCATGACATGTCCATCTTACGACTACTGACCAAATAGTGCAATATTTTGCTCCATCTGCATACAATAATGCCAAAATCTTGCATTGCCTGTCAGAGTAAAACATGTTTTGTGGTGCCTGCAGCATGACTCATACCCCATAAACTACGTTTTATGGTAAACTCTTGACGCATCAAATCTGAAAACGGCAGAAATAAATCATCATGTTCAGGGAAATTGTAATAAAAAATGCATTACCATGATAGCTTGCAGAAACCTATAAACAGACATTTAGAGAAATTATTCCTGTGGATCCTCTATTAAACAAGGTGGTGTTTTCTGGAGAACAAATTTTTGTTGTTCTAGTTTTACGAGCAGAAAGAAAAAAAAAAAGCAAGGATATGGCAAAAAAAACAGAATGGTTTAGGGCAGAAAGGTTGTTTGTGCAGTCTCTTCACCCTTGACCTCAGTCATGATTATTTAGGATTTTTTCACTCACAGAGTTGTTCTGTTAATGAATTCTCAGTCTGCACTTCTTTCAATTTCCTCTCTTAAACGTCACAGTCATGTGAAAAAGTCATCATGTCAAAGTGGCAAAAAGTAAACAGTATATTTTTTGACACATACAGAAAGTTGTGTTTAACCTTCTCCGTAACACTGTTGTAGGATTTATTTACTATTCTAATCCCTTAAAGTCATTCTGCCTTTAATCAGTTGCCATTGAAGGCAAAGGCTGCAATGTCAGTGTGTTCATTTGTCTCTATTGTTAGCAAAATAACTCATAAATCAGTGAACTGTTTTAAATGAAACACTAATAAAAATCACTTTTTGAGTCAATCACATTCTAAATGGCTGCTACAGCTACACATTAAAAAATGAAATGTTGGATTTACTTAAAGAGGAACTTACCCCAAAATCAACTTTTTTTTGCAGATAAACTATCTAAACTGTGCCCTAAGGGTAATACCTTTCTATTTAT
>JARVJO010000024.1:11532834-11546253 GCA_031762555.1 Cynodonichthys magdalenae
GGGCCCCGCCACCGCCCCGGCGTAGGAGCGGGGTTTGACACGCAGTCCGGTGATGATTACATCATTCATCCTGGTGTACTGCTCCAAATCCGACACACGGTTCTCCAAAACCGCGATCCGCTTGTCAATAAACGACTTGCTCAAGGGTCTACAGTAGGTCAAATGCGGGTTGAGGCAAGAAGTTCCTATTCCTCATCCCCAGCAGCTCATCCAAATTCATTGCAACTCACAGCACCATGTCTCCTGCTGGGGTCCGAGCGCCAAAACTTTATTTCAATCATTGTCAAATAAAACTTTCTAATTTCAGCTTCTCTCTGTGTGAGTCTCTCTGGGTTGAATTGATGTTTCTATATTAAAATCAGTAAAACAACCCCATTTGAACAAAAAATAAATTATGTGAAACTGAGTTTTACTTTTTCCAGGAGGGTCAGCTTGGCTTGGAAGTAAGAAAAGGGGGCTTTGTGGAAAATAGCTTGGGAACTACTGGATTAAAAGACCTGATGTTCAGCCTGTCTTCTCTCTAAGCTGGACTTACTCTTCTACACATAAGTTGCAAAAGTTAGAAATCATCCAGAATTAACATATTTAGAAAAAAATTAATTATTTTCACGTTTAACCTTGGAGTTAATTTCCTTTTAGAAACTAAAACCCAGAAATGTTTTTCTTATTTTTTATTTTTACATAAAATTACCTCGAGTACATTGAAAGTTGAGTAAAGCAAGTCAAAAGCAAAACAAGCTGGCTGAAGCGACTCAAAAATTCCAGCGTTTACCGTGATGAAAGTGAGATTTGACCACGGTAAACAAGTTTGATAAATTCCCAACCTACACAAGACATCAGCAGAAGCGCAGCATGTGTTCAGCTGTCTGATCTCAAAGCTTAATGGAAACATGCCAAACAGCTAAATGTGTGGGCGGACGATAAAGAGGGGAGGCAGAAAATAAAGACGGTTACACAGAGAAAGGTACGTGCTGAGAAGTTCATTTTTGCTCTTATTTATTCAATAATAATTTATTATGTATTCACACACTTTCGTATCGTTTTTGGCATAATGTACACAGTAAAGTTATTGTCCAGGTTTAAGGATAACATTATTCTAATAATCTAAAACTAAAATAAAAGGTCAGAGAATTTTACTTATTGACCTAATATTTAAAAAAAGTGAAAGTTAAAAATAAATTAACTTTTCAAACAAATCATTATGAACATTTAACCCAATTTGTCATTTGAATTGTGAGATTGACTCCACTATATTCAAACAGTAAACATGTATTTCCATACTGAGTGTTGTGTAGTACTGAACAGACAACAGAAATAAAAATTGGAAAAATCAATATTTTCTCCTCAATGGTGAGCTCTGATAAACAAAAAATAAAATAAAAAATGAACTTTTTACTTTGGACAAGAATGACTTCCTGCATTGTTTTATTATTATGACTACATTGTGCAAAGGGTGTACAGGAGCTACGGGAGATTCTCCAGCTCATAGGCCGAATTTTTTTGTCAATGCCGAATTTTTTTTCTCCATTTTTCATACAGATGCTTCAACAGATTTAGTAGCTCTAAAGAAAACTGTACATGTTTATTTTAAAGCAAGTGTTGACATCATTTAATAAAAATATACAGGCTTTTTTTCCCCCCCAAAAAAGGAACAGATATATTTGTTTATGTGCATTGTGTGAAAAACATGAATTGGTAACTTCTGAAATGTAACGTAATATTCTTCTCTACCTTCTTTGCCAGTTTCAATCAGTGGATGTTATTAACTCTGGACCTCTCATTTTAATAAAACAAATCTCCTCCTGATGCTCATGTTTTTAACAAATGCAAGGAGTTTCCATTGACTTACTGTGTGTGTGTGTCTGTGTATGTATGTGTGGCCATGTTTTTGCTATGTGGTGGGGACAATTTTTCAGGAAATTGCATCCTCATGGAGGAGTCCGGTCCCCACAACTTTGGAGGCTGATTTTTGAGGGGGTGTTAGGTTTCGGACCAAGTTGTGATTTAAGTTTGTGCTAGATTTAGGGTCAGGTACTGTATGTACTGGAGTGGTTAGTTTAAGGGTAAAGGGTCAAGGTTAGGCTAGAGAAATGGCCAGTAAATGAGTGGAAGTCAATGGAAAGTTCCCACAAGGATAGATAAATAAAGTGTGTGTGTGTGTTAAACACAAATAACAAACACTCCAGTATAATGTTGTAGTGATGAGTAGAAATAGATTTCTTGGCAACACTTTAAACTAGGGTACACAACTACTGAGGTTACTAAGTAGTTACTGAGTAGTTACTAAGTAGTTACTGAGTAGTTACTGAGTAGTTACTGAAGACACCAAAGATGAACTACAAAGTACTTAGAAATGATTTAATAGCTACTACTCAGTAGTTGCTGAGTAGTTCCTCTTTGGTGTCCTCAGTAACTGCTTAGTTACTGTAACTACTCAGTAGTTATTAACCATGTTTCCATTAATGTTTTTTAATGTGCTTTTTAAAGTATTGCATAAAAAAAGGTGAGTGGAAACAACCCGATTCGAAAAAACTTCCGCTAATTTGCAAAAAAGTTTATACGCTCGCTTGAGGTGGTTTTTGAGTTTTTCGAAAAAGAGTTAAAGGCAAAAAGAGAGATGGAAACACATTTTCCAAATAAATTCTGACATAGTGAACATTTACCTCACATGTTGATCAGCTGTTCCCTGTCTGTCTGCTTAGTTATTTCTGTAACGTGAAGAGAATTGCATTTCTTTTTCTACGTCTCCAGACAGCAGTAACATCGCCGAAACTAGTTGATATGACAGAATAAGTACAACTTTCCCAATAGTAGCAACACGTACCTGAGAACTTCTCTCCATTGTCCTGGGATGTGTAGTCTCTGCGAGTTTGCGACTTCTACTTCCTGTTTACTACAGACATGCGTCTGACGTAATTACACTTTGCGTAGCCTGGTTGATTTGCTTCAAGCCAGTTGATTGAAACACGTCTGATTCGCATTTCTTCTTTGTTTTCTTTTTGCAAAATTAAAAAAAATTGCTCAAAATTCAAATAAAAATTGGTTGGAAACATGAGTACTGAGTAGTTCCTTATTGTAAAGTGTTACTAATTTTTTTTCTCTCTTTTGCAGGATTGAGTATGTACACACGTAAAATCTCTCCAGGGTGCAGCGAGTATTTTACCATCTTGAATGGTCTGGGCCCCTGTGTATTTGTTTCCACAACATGTCATTCACTTTCTTGGTCTGGATACTTGCACATTTTGGATGCAAACAATTCAAACAACTACTGTATATTCTCTGTTTTCTTTTAGGCTTTGTCTTTGTATTTATCTTCTGGTGTGACAGACTTTTTTTAGACCTTATATGAAGCATCGTCTGTTTTCTCCACAGTCACCAGACCTTCAGCCCTCTGAACATCAGAGAGAATACATAAAAATGATAAAAAGCAGATGTTTGATATCATCAAGATGCTTAAAAAACTTTCCCAGGATGATGCCAGGAAAATTCAGCAAAGTTCACAAAATAGTGTGATCAACAAAACAAAAGTCCTTTAATGGCTGGAAAGGATGACTTCAAATAAAAAAAAGAACATGTTTTGGTTTTCATAAAAGGTACAAAATGTATCATGTTGAATAATTTGAAAGCTATCACTCTCTGGAAACAAGAGAAACCCATTTATCCATGACATTTTTCACATAAACCTTTACATCTCTGGTTAAGTGCAGAAAGTTATAAATGATGTCTACACACGCAGTAAAATAAAATAAAAGAACATTCCACCTCTGGTCTTTCTGAAGATACCTACACAGTGTGTGTGGTTTGGTTTGATCCAAAAGCAGATCCTCTCTTAACCCTGGGTGACTAAACCTGTCTCTTTTCCTTTAATATGTAAATCCAGGTAAAGTCATTGAGTAAATAGAAAGGCTTTGATTCTGTGTTCATGTTATCTTCACCCGCAAATTCTGTCACTAAGATCGCCTCAGCAGCCTGCCTTCACCACAGCGAACACTGTGCTGGCAGCAGGTCAAGCTGTGAATTTAAATCACTCTGCTTTCAAACATGACACTGACTTTCATTTCAGCATATTTGTCTATCTTTTGATCAAACGATGATGACTTCCATGACAATATGAAAGACAAAAGTGGAAACATAATTGTTCCATGCTGACGTAGAATCATTTTTAGGTTGAATTTAGTTTAGATGTTCTTCTTTATAAAAGCCATGAAACTAGAGCATGTTTTTGTCCCGTTTTTATCTGTTTCTAAACTTGTGCAAAAGCTCTGCGGTTTGCTTTTTAATAGAAGGTTTCTCTTTTCGTTTCCATTCTCTTTCTCCAGATGGGAAATGCCTCTGAAATATTCCTGTTCGTGTCCAGAATATCGAAAAACAATGACTTCGTTATGGGAACTCTCTACACCATTTTTGGTAAGTGAACTTGTTTCCATCTTTTAAATCTGTGATGTTAAATCCACCCTCTCGTTTCTCCACTCCCCCTCTGTCTTTCAGGTGTGCTGTCTGTGCTGGGAAACGGGATCCTGCTGTTTGTGGCTTATAGAAAAAAGTCCTCCCTGAAACCAGCAGAGCTCTTTGTTGTGAATCTGGCCATCAGTGACCTGAGCATGACAATAACTCTGTTTCCACTGGCGATTCCTTCAGCCTTTGCTCACAAGTAGGTGACTTTTGGCCCTTTATCTTTGTCTATGTAACTCTTTTCATCCTAAAACCATCTAAAATTTATCATAGCCTCTTCATGTCAGAAAAAAATAAGACAATCAGCTGGTAATCATTCTTGAGGTGAGTAAAAGCAAAACTTAGGCTAGTTGAAACTTTTGAAACTAGAGATAGGATCTGACAGTTTGATAAGGGGGTCTCTGCATTCACTAAGTGGGAGGTTCTTGGTGTGTGGGAGGAGTAAGACCTGATTGGTCAGATTGATTATTTTGGGTGGGGTTTGAAGAAGCCATAACAATTTGGTTGGATGAACGCCCAGCACCTCAGGAGATGCATAAATTTCGACAAAACGGCAAGAAAACACCTATATTTTTAAATACAAATTTTAATTTTAGTCAAAACTCGAGACAGGAAGTTGCTAAATTATATTTACACGCTCACAAAAAAAATTCTTTGAGACATTTTTCTGTGTTAAACTATAAATAGACAGTCAATAAATGATATTTAATGTTCACAATAATTTTACTTTATCTTTTAACTTTCACCACAAGACAATTCGACCAATCACGGTTTTGCCAAACACCGCCCACACAGCTAAGAAACTTCCCTTATGTTTGCAGACACCCCTACTTGGCTTGTTCAAATTGTTCAAGGATTTTATGAAAATAACCAAATTAAAAAGAAAAGAAAAACTATTTAGAGCAAAAGACAAAATGGGGCTAAAGGCCTTAATTAATGCAGAATAACACGTTTGTTTTAGCAGTCAAACTTTCCAGAAACACCCGTGTATACAAATGTTTGCAACATTCACTGTAGACTTATTTAGAAAGTTACTCAACACTCTATTTGATATTTAACCTGCACAGATGACCAACCAGGAAACCTTTGCATATTAAAGCATAACCTATTGAAATAGCATTATAAGCAACATTTTGCAGTGACATCAGAACAGATGTTTATCATCAGTACTTTCAGGAATGAAAAAATATTTCATCATTATTGGATCAAATGAGCACTGTATCTTTGAAATTCAAACAGATGTTATGAAGTGGTAATGATCAAATTCACTGCTTTAGAGGCTGTTAAATATAATTGGGACAAGTTTGCTATGATGGGCACAAACACAGAGACACAAAAGTACCAGTTTTTCTACAGCAAGATGTGTAAACTCAAAATGTTGGGAGACAAGTCATCTTCATCGCTTGCATGTGTCCTGCTTCAGCATGACCTTCTCTGTTATCCTCTCTGATCCCCTGAGGATATGTGGATGCAAGCTGTCATTTGTGCCAGTGTTGGGTCAAAGTGCATCACTGCTGGACGTGTCCCATGGAGGAGAGCCAGAAAATGCATTACCTGTCTATTTTCCCTGAATATGAAATTTCCCTGAAGAACATAACTCATCGAATAACATGATGTCAATCATTGATTGATAGTCTCTTCTTGTTTCTCTCCATTCAGGTGGTTGTTTAATATAACCTCCTGCACTGTTTATGCCTTCTGTGGTGTTTTATTCGGCCTGTGCAGTCTGACCAACCTCACGGTGCTTTCCTGTGTCTGCTGGCTCAAGGTCTGCTGTCCAAACTACGGTAATCCAACAAGTTCTTTAGATGTTTCTTCATAACGTAATAACCATCATCGTCACAGTAAAAGGATTTCTCTTTTACACAACTGAAAACAAAACATATTTTTAGGTGAAAAATGAACTGATAAAAGTTATTTGGTGTGGTTTTTTTTCTTGTAATTTTTTATTTGTTGTGGAAAGAGCAACAGAGAATCAACAGTAAATATCTTTTTCTGTATAATTTTTTTTAGTTTAAAGTTAATTAATTAGATTTTTAGTGAGAGCTTTTTTTTTACTGATTTGCTGGACTGTGATTAAACATATAGATAAGCAATAATAAATCAAATAGTTGTGGAGCAAAAATTGCTAAACGTGTCTTATTTAAATTTTATAAATTTTTTAGTTTATGTAAATGCTACATAAAATATAATTTGAAAAGGGTAATTTGTATTTCTGTAAGAATATTTGGTTTTATAACATTTTATCAATAAATATTAACAGAGATTGACCCTTGGCTTGGATCAAGTTTTGAATTTTGGCCCCCTAACATGCCTGACTTAGATGCTTTCTGATCGCCTCGGAGTAATTTCTGAATAGACGAAGGCGGTGAAGACGCTGTTGTCAGCTCCTTAGTAAAACAGTTGCTGTCCTAAAAGACGCTAGAAGTCACTAAATGACATCATCATTTAAATTGAATATTTGGACATTTGAGAATAATTGTGGTCTAGGCTGTAGGAGAGCTGTACATCAACATTAAAGAGGAAAAAAATGAGGTAAAACACTTTAAATATGTTTAGAACTGCGAATTAACCTATTGAAATATTTTCATGACTTTAATGCTTTGCTTAGATCCACATTACATACATTTTGTGAGAATATCAAATTTAACCAACAGAGGCACAGGGTGTACGAGGTGAAGAAGTGACTGAGGCTGTGAGTCAAATGCAGCCAAGTGCAGGAATATATTTTAGTGAGAAAGTGTAAATGGAAAAAAAATATAGTGAAAAATTACATCCTGCTTTTAAAACCAGGGAGAAGCAGTGGCAGCTTTGTATTTGCGTGATTCATTTAAAGTGGTTTGGGGGTGCTTAGGTGAGTCAAGACCACTTGTCAGTGCTTTGGAAAGGAGGAGGGGCTCACCGTACCACTCGCTGCTCGCTGAGAAAGAGCTGTCACCAAAGCCTCCAAAAGTCTCCAGGAACATAGAAAAAAGTCACTAGATTTGTCGCTTGTCGCTTTTTGGGGGGAAAAAATGTCATCAGAGGGGTCTGAAAACTCACTAAACCTAGCAACAAAGTCATGAAAACACTGGGTGAAGGGGGTTGAAGTCAACCAACCCCAGATGTGTGTTTGTGCCACAAAGCTGGAATGGTCAACATGTGAAACTGTAAGCTAGTGCCAAGGCTCAGTAATGTGAAGAAGTAATGCATCTGGTCTGTGAGATCAACCAGTTGCAGGGTTAAACAACAACAAATGGATTTGTATTACCTGCGCAAACTAAATAGACTGCAACTGTGAAATAGGGTTGTCCCAATCCAATAAAGGACATCAGTCCGATATTAGCCAAAAAACAAGCATCGGCTTATATTAGCGTAATCTAAAATCCCAGAACCAAGCACTCCGATACAAACAGCCCATTCCAGAATTCTGCTCCATGATTTCTATCCAGCAGAAACAACTTGAGTGACTTTGAATTATTTTACACTTGTACTAGCTAGTTTGTTTTTATTGAATTTTAAGGTATTTTTTTTATGGTAAAACATTTATGTAACCCACTGGTTAATAATAAATGGGTCAGTTTTCCTCATACCTGCTGTTGACTGTTGTTTACTGTTTGACTTGAGAAAGACTTTTTTAAGAGTCCACACTATAAAATAAATAAAAGTATGTAGGATTTATTTTTATATTGTATCGGGTCAATATTGCCAATATTCAAGACAGCAATATCGATATTATACCGGAAGTGAAGTGATATGCATGAATGTGAATATTTGACAGCTGTGTTGCTCCATGCTGTCATGCTTCGACTGTTTGCTAGAGTCACAGTTCTGTTTACAGCCATGTGTGTGTTATACAGTGTGTTAAAATCTACTTGTGGTTAAATATTAATATATTGGGCATGGACTCTGCGTATCAGACGATCTGCAAGAAAACAACTCCAGCTCACATCTTTGAAGAAAAGTTTTCAGTTCATACTGTAGAAATTCTAACTCATCACGGCCATAAACAGATGAGAGCGCCTTTTATTTTTGTTCAAAATGAACAGAGGTCACATCTCTTGTAAACCTGTCAAAAACAGTCAAGCCTTGTTTTAAAGAACTCTCTCTCAGTCTGCACAAATGATGTAGCTGAACTCAAATGGTTTCTCAGTGAAGTCCACTTAAATGAACCCTCCAAGCAGAGTGCTAAAGTGTTAGTTTCAATGTTTCCTCACAAGGGGAACTCAGTTTTTATATATCAGGAGGGCCTAACATTACTGTGTAGGATTTTTAAAAATCTAATGATGGAAATTAAATCAACATTCATAATATTGTTAATGTTAGAGTAATTTTTGTGAAAATTACTTTTTTGTCAAAAATAGTTTATAATTTAGTCAAAAGAGAGAAATGCAATAATTAAAATTAATAATAAGTATATATTACTGAGCAATGGGAAACATGAGGTTTGTGTGACCCTCAGACTTGATGGACCAACAGGGAAAGATTTGATCACTTTTGTATTTGTGCAGAGGATGGTGTCTTGTTTGGGAATTTCAGAGTCTTGCCTTTGCTTCATGTTGATGATGTAGTCCTTCAGCTGCAAGGTGTCTCTGAGGAGAGGGATGTCTGAGATTCCCTCTTGGACCTGTTACCTTACAGCTCAATCAAGGATATACAGAAGAAAATGAATATATGGATGTTTTTTTCTGTATTTTTGACACTAATATTGCCTTTATTTGTCAAAATCCAACAAAAATCCATTCGATTTTAACTCAATGTAGATTTATATTCAATACCTTTGTGCTTTTTTATATAAGTTTCATGTCTTTTATTTAATGTCAAACTATAAAAAACCTTACTTGCATGTCCACAGTTTGGTGTCCATGATAACTAAAAGTGTACATTTGAGAGTTTATGTGACAGACTCATTAAAATCCAGACGTTTGCAGGGAAGGTGACTTTCATACATAAATAAAAAAAAATGTTATAATAAGATCATCTTCTATTGAAAAAAAGCAAAGGGGTGTAGCAGTTGGAATGTTAATTAGATGCATTCACTAATTCCCAGAGGAAAAGAAACGTGACAGAAAAGCCGTGTGATGCTATCAAAGAAATCAAAGTCATCTGTGAAACAAATCTAACGTAATCAGGAATTATGAAAAAAAAGAACCAGTTGTGACAGACACAAACACCGAAAACTGAATCAGTAAATAAAAACAAATTATGTTAGGAGAAGAAGCTTTCTACAATGAAAACACAAAGAAACACACCTGCTCTGTAGTTTTTGTTGCCAGGTGATTAACAGAAATAAATTAAGATTGTAGTCATGGAAACTGAAGACAACTTCATCATTCTTACAAAACAGTCGGGTAATTAATGACAGGATTTTATTTTTATTTTCTAGTAAGATTGAACAGTGTGAGGCTGACTTTAACATTTTAGTGTTTCTGAATGTTACTTTCATGAAGGAAGGGGGCTACTATAGCTTGGTGGTCTTGTAATCTTGAAGCTTTTGGTTTGAGCCCAGATTGCTTCACGAAGGGCATCCAGTGTAAAACATCTGCCAAATCATCCACACAGGAGCAGCAGCAACTGAAGGAAAATAACAACTTTTATATAGAAAAGACAATTCTTTTGACACATCCTGAAACCACAGTAACTAACAGTTTGATGGGACTGCAGAAAGTACATCTAGTGATTAATGTGGCTGCAGATTTGAATTTAAGCCTGGTTCACACGGTTCAAAGTTCAGTGGACATCGGAGATATTCGTTTAATTAGTCCACAAACTACAGCCATTGCTTCCTCCTCGTCAGCCACGTTAATTTACTCTGAAGTCAAGTTTGATCCTGTCTGACATCTGAATGTATAAAATCTGTGATGTGTGTTATTGTGTGGATGTACACCACACACTGTAAGACCAAACATATTCCATGATTTTTACCATCATCAGGTTTTGAAAATCAAGACTTCCAAAAGCAGCATCTCTCTGCAAGAAGAGCTGTGTTTGAGCTGTCAGGACACTTATTAAAATCAACCAAACACACAAAACCACAATTGTTATTTAGCTGCAAAAGTAAATCTTTGAAGCTACTCCAATAAACAAATAAATGAGCAAAAAATAAAAATTTAGAGTGTTTTGTATTTCTTTTCACAGAGCAGTAACAAAGCATTTTTATGTCTTCATCTCCTCAAGCAAACTGGCCGTTAAGTCTATACTTTTTATCTTTTGAAGTTGCCATATGTTAATCATAAATAACCAAGTGCAAATCCCCCCTTCAGTGTCTGGCAGAGGATTTTTGCCCTTGACTTATACTCTGCAAGGAAACACTCTCCACTCCAGGAATCAGCATCACGAAGGGAAGAATCAAAGAAAGTTACAGTTCGTAATCTTCCCACATTCCCACTCATCGTCAAACACACACACCACAGGAGTTCACAACACAGAGACAGTCTGAGCAAAACGCATCAGTCAGAATTATAGTAAACAGAAGATGACAGAGTATCATTCCTTTAGTAAAAGGGGTAAAACTAGTCATTGAAGAAACAAGATAAACATGAAAGTCGCAGCTGGGAGCACAGATAAACCCCGAATGTAAACTGTAAATCTGATGCACAATAAGAACCATAAACATGTCAAAAATGAACTAAATCCTGCTCGTCTGTAACCAGCAGCGTTAGTAAAATTACAACAGCTTTTCATTTTCTAGCAGGTTTAACTATTGCTCCTCACTGAAGGCTGTATTTTCAAAGAGCTCCTCTTGTCTGTTTTCCTAATAAACACAATTTATTATGATGAATATAAAACACAAGAAACCACATAAAGGCTGTTTGAAGTGTAAAAAGTAGAAATTATTACACTTTTATGAGACAGCTCTCCAAGGAACTCTGTGCTGTCCTACAGACTCTAAACTAAACTAAAGAATCATAACAAGCAGTTTTAAATTATTTGCAAAGAAATGCATTTCATGACAAAGCATAATTCACTGCAACTAAAAAAACAATTTATTCTTGGAAAATTTATTTTAGTTTTAAATATGTGTACCCCTTACTATTACAGCTCTCACCACAGATTAAAATGTTATATATGTATGTAATATATTCTTTATCTAAAAACAATATTCAGTGAGGCAGCTTCCATCTTTACTCCTTCTTCATAATAATGATTGACGTCAATTGTCCTGCCTTTGTGTACTCTGCCTACACTGAAGAAAACTGATGTCTGCACACATGAGAACAATTTTATCTTGTTGTCCTTTCATATGATCTGGACCGTGTGATGTTTTGTAGTTTAATATATATTTTTTAACTCATCTAAGCACTTCTATGTGTATTTAATTAGTTTCTACAAGGTAACAGAGAGATCTGTTTGTCAAACAAGTAGTTTTTTCAAGAAATTAATACATTTCCTTATGTGGGAATTCAGATTGTAGAAATGCAGTAACAAATATGAGACCTTACTGGAAAAAGTAAGTGAACCATGAGGCAACTACATAAAAAACTGAAGTCAGAAGAAAATAACACTTAAAAACTGAGTCTCTTATTTACGAGCATTACTTTGCAATGAGCAAATCTCAGGAGATGCTTGATTCTCAAGAAGGTTGAAAATATTTGAAGGCAGTTTAAATTAAGTGCAATGATGGGTAATTTGTTTTTTCGTCTTGTACAAAATGTTACTTAAAGAATAATTTTTTATGTCTTTTTATGATTGAGGCTGAAGTTTTTCCATTTTATAAACGTATAGTCCTACTGATGTAGCATAAACAAATTCCCATACACCAATTCAAATGCCAATTGTTTTAATGTTTCTCTTCTAAAAAGTAATATTTAAAAACAAACACTAGAGAATTGCACCTTACCTCACAGAAATATTTGACATTGCCTTCTGACTGCGATATTATGTGTAGCACACAATTTTCTGAACTTACATTTAGGAGATCTGGAAAAATTGCAGGTGGGAAATCTTTTTTTTTTTTTAGCTACTGTTTTGGTCAATTTAGACGACAAATCACAGGTAAAAAAAAACAGGCTGTGACATTTTTATCTCAAAATGTGTTGTTCAAAAATCATGTCTATTTCTAATTCATATATTTTTGACCAGGTCCTGCTAGTAAAAATTGCAAAAGAATAAATAAATAAATCATAAAAACAATAATAATAATAATAATAAAACCATATAAAGAATTACAGGTATCTATTGATTAATGTCCTTTTTTGGCTCCACCTTAAACGGGTGCTTTGCAGAACAGACTTTTTTGAGCTTTACTTCATGATATAATGTCATTTCCTCTTCAAAAGCCCAGAGTTTTACCCAGAGACTTATTAATTTATGTTTGAGAAATCATTGAATCTCCTGTGGTAGCCATGTGGAGCTGCCTAAACGCTTGCTGGTACAAAGCACCACTATTTACACAAAGCTCCTCTCTAGAGCTTGGTTCCCAGCAGAGCTCCCGCAACACAGAGCACCCCTCCTCCAAAATATTGTTGTGAAGATGTGCTGAAGTTTTAGAAACAGTAAGAGGTTCTCAAAGAAACAGAGGCCACTAACTGTGTTTCCATCAACGTTTTTGAATTTACATTTTGAAGTATTCATTAGAAAAGGTGAATGGAAACGACCTGATTCGAAAAAACTTCCTCTAATGCGCAAAAAAGTTTATACGCTCGCTGGAGGTGGTTTTGGGGTTTTTCGAAAAAGAGTTAATGTGCAAAAGGAGAGTTGGAAACACATTTTCCCAATAAGTTCTGATGTGGCGAACATTTACCTCACATGTTGATCAGCTGTTCCCGCTGCCTGTCTAGTACCGGACTGCAGCTGGACCCTCCTCCTGCTGTCGGCGTCTCCTCAGTTATTCCCATAACGTGAAGAGAATTGCATTTCTTTTTTCTACGTCTCCAGACAGCAGTAACATCATCAAAACTAGTTGATATGTCAGAATAAGTACAACTTTCCCGATAGTAGCAACATGTTCCTGATAACTTCTCTCCATTGTCCTGGGATGTGTATCCC
>JARVJO010000024.1:11546353-11563490 GCA_031762555.1 Cynodonichthys magdalenae
TGTGTAGCTAGATTAAAAAACATTTAACCACAAAATTGGTAAAATGAGTTGATTCCGTTTGTGTGTGTGTGCGCGCGCGCTGTGTGTGCGCTGTGTGTGTGCTGTGTGTGTGCTTTAAGGAAAACGTAAGTGCAGCTGGGGAAATGACACAGAACAGCAACTTTATAGTCAGTTTAAAAAATAGAGCAATAGGTTCGCTATAATGAGCTGATTTTGTTTTTTTTTTTTTGATATGACGCAGAGCCAGTGAGCGGCAGAGGATTAATCTACACATTTTATCAAGAGAATATTAAAAATGACACAAAACAGCAACTTTTTAGTAAGTTTAAAAATATTAAACCGCTACAGAATCATTAAAGTAAGTTAATTTAGTTTGTTTTGTTTGATACGAGGCAGCAAACGTCTGTCCCACAATAAACACGTCGCTGCACTCCAGCCCAGCTGATTTCTGCTCTACGCCTCTTTTGGATCCGCACTGCTGGTTCATTTATGAACGCGTTCATGTGAGCGGGACCTGCCAGACTTCACCTGTGATCTTATGAATGACCCGGGGGGATCTGTGCGGCGATAATGTGGATTTGACTTATGAAAGAGACTTATGTCTCTTGTCCTGGAATCCTCACAGAAGAGCTGGAAAAGGTGGCTGGGGAAAGAGAGGTCTGGGCCTCCTGAATCAAGCTGCTGACCCTGCAACCTGACAAGTGGATGGATGGATGGATGGATGGATGGATGGATGGATAAATCACTTACAAACATATTTGCTCTCCTTACCTTTGGTCATCTTCATATTACCTTGACAGGTATCACAACAAAAACAAGGCAGAATTATTATATTTTATTTGCTAAGGTATTCTTATCAAATCAACTCATTACTCTTGAATAAGTAGGAAATTACTCATCATGATCCTAGTTACCATATTCTGGAGATTCTTGTTGTTACGCTGTTATTTTTGTTCCTTTTTTATGGTCTTACATGTCTCACACCCCTCTCTCATTTTACAGGTAACAAGTTCTCCTTCTACCATGCCGGCTTACTGGTCACTGTCATCTGGTGCTACGCTGGAGTGTTTGCTGTAGGTCCGCTGTCGGGCTGGGGAGAGTATGGGGCCGAGCCTTATGGGACAGCATGCTGCATCAACTGGCATGCTCTAAGCCAAAATTCTGCATCTATGAGCTACATCATCTGCCTCTTCTTCTTCTGTTACATCATGCCCTGCACCGTCATCTTTCTGTCCTACACATTCATCTTGCTGACTGTGCGGGGCTCCCGTCAGGCTGTGCAGCAGCATATGTCACCACAGAACAAGATCACCAATGCACATGCACTTATTGTTAAGGTAGGCATTTGAGCTTACACTCCCAGATTAATTATACAATGAGTGAATTAGTCCAAAAATGTATTGATATCTGTTTACCATTTTGTTTTTGTTTTGTTTTTTGAGTGTTGTCCTGTTGCTTTTCAGCTTTCAGTGGCAGTTTGCATCGGCTTCTTGACAGCATGGAGTCCATACGCGATCGTCTCCATGTGGGCGACGTTTGGTAACCCAGCAAATGTGCCACCTATGGCTTTTGCACTGGCAGCTATCTTTGCTAAATCCTCCACTCTTTACAACCCTATTGTCTATTTAGCCTTCAAGCCCAATTTCCGGAAGTCACTGTGCCGAGATATAGCCCACTGTAGAAGCACGCGCTGTGGATGTTTGTGCCAATACAGCTCTGCCCGGAAGGGATCGTGCAAGCGATCTCATCATGCTGAAGAGTGCCACTCTACAAGGTTGTCCAATGGGCTACCGGAGAACCATGAGACCTGCAAACACTGTTCTTACACTGAAATGGTCACCGGTGCCAGAGAAAACTTTGCAGATTACAGCCCCCAGCAGACAGCCAGGATACTGAAAGGATCTGGGCACACTGAAGTGGCTGTCAGTCAACTCTCCAATGAGTTACAGAGTGACTTTCTTTAGAGGAAAAAAAATGAATGAAAATACACTTAAGAAAACAAGTTATGAATGGGGAAAATTGTAACAAGAATGAAAATTATAAAACGCTGCAATTTAAGGAAAAGTACAAGGATGGTAAAAACAAAAGGATAAAGACTTGTTGACTGAGAAAACATGAAGATTCTGATTCTTTAACTTGTACTATGCCTCAAATATGTAATATTGCCAAATAAAAAAGAAAAGAATTACGAAGAAATGATGACATAGTTAAATGCAGTAGCAATACATAATACAGCACAGTAGCCTACCTTCAAAGTACATTCATGTTACTTACAGGGGAACATACAATGTTTTTACATAGCCATGTTACTAGTACCCTGTAATTATCCAGTATGAACCCGTTAAGTACCCTGTAGGTTTTGTGCAAGTACTCTAATAAATACCGGTATGTACTCCAATATAGGTACCGTACTGTAATATAGATTGCTACTTTAAATCCCAACACAAGAGATTAAGTAAGCTAAGTCCACAGTGTAGAAATTAAGGTTTGTGAGGTCCCATTAAACTTCAGTAACCATTTTCTCACCCTGAACAACCAACACAAAGCAAATACGACAAAGGAGACACAATGCAAATCAGTTAACGCTGGATTCAGATGAAAAAAATCAAGACTGAAACTTGATAATTTTTTTTACAAGTTCTGTACCTATTGATGTATTTGAATTGATTTATGCATGCCTCAAACTGAAGGACAACAGGGTTGCTGTTTTTTTAACAGTAAATTAGTGTTTTGCCCTAATTGCTATGAGTGAAACAAGGTTTTTGAGGGTAATTTACCAAAAGTGTGTTGAATTCTGTATTTATTTATAAACTCCCAGTTGAATGATGTTTTACCTGTATTAAAATGAAGACACTGCTCAGAGGACTGCACTGAGCTGTTTGCAGAGAAGAGATGCTAATTGTCAGTGTTTTGACTAAACCCCTGAAACTCTTTAGATGGTTGGATTTACTCTTTTTAAAATTACCTTACCAGGCAAATGCAACAGTTGCAGGGGAGGAAGGCAAGCTAACCTGAATATTTTTGACCTGTGGGACAAAATCCACACAAGCATGAGGCGAACATGCAAACTCCAAACAGAAAGACCGGGAATCTGAAACCACAACCTTCTTCCTGTAGGTAGCACTTCTAACCACTAACTGACTATTTGTGTATTGTCTGTATAACATGGACCCGGTGTTCTGCATTATTATTTGGCATAAAAAATCAGGTATATCAAATCTAATCCTACAGGGTGTTTTTTTTTTTGGCACCTCCTTACACTTTGAACTGCCAGGCTGCCAGTGTTATTTTTTAACTCCATGGCAATTTTCCCATACCCAAATCTGTTATTGTTATTCATATATTTTGAAAGTAATCAGAAAACAAATTACAAAAGAAAAAAATGCAACTGAACAGCTGTAGTCCCATCAAGTCAAACAGCATTATTCTTTGAGCGTTCTTATAATCTCAGCCCAGACTAGGGAAGATCAAATGTGATTCCTTTAACGCTGATCTTTGAGATGAAGTTAAAGAAGCCTCAGGCTGTCTGTAGGCTGAGGTTATTGCAGATGACATGTAGCCGCATGTGAAAACTTTACTGACATAAAAAGAAGCAACATTTGCCGAGACAAACAGGCCTTTTTTAGAAGGGATTTACAAGACATGAGAAGATGCTGGCAACAATGGTGTCACCGTTCTCTTTTAGTCTCCAGTATGTTTTAGGCAACTTTAACTTTAATGGTTCAAAAGGCTTACATTAGTTACATTCTTCTTATATTCATCCAAGATTGATAAATGAAAAGAATTAAAAAGTATAGAAGCTATGAAATTTTGATATGATACTTATTTTACAGAGTGAGTCAAAAGCCACAGGACACCCTTTTATTTCAGAAAGAAAATTAATAATACCCCAGCAAGTAATGGCTGAAGGGGCCTATGTTTGGAAAAACATATATTTATAGCAACTTTCAAGATGGCGGCCATATTCTGGACACAGCCTAAAAGCCCCCCCCCCACACACACACACACACACACACCTGTTACTTGCTGGGACATTCATATATGTAATTTTCTCTTTTCTTTCTAAAATCATAGGGTGTCCGGTAACTTTTGACTCACTTTGTAAAAAAAAATAAAAAATAGTTGGACTCTCTCCTTCGACATCTTTTAATGCTAATAAAGATGTCATGCTGATTGGAACTTTTTTGAAATGATTGTGAAAAACTAAGAATGAAATACAAGATGATCTTTTGCTTGCCATGCAGCAACCAAAGGCTACAGTCATATTAAAGCTCCCTTTCAAAGCCAAAATGCTGTTTTGGACACTCATATTTTTCTACCAATATGCAGATTAACTATGAGAAGATTAAACATATCAGAGACTTGGCTTTGAGCCTTGTACCGGAGACACTTTGTTTGGTCCAACTTTGGCCAAAGATGGATATTCAAACTACAAAATGACCCAACTGTGAACTTCAGCATCTGATGTCTTTTTTCTACTCTGTTTCATTTAAAAATAAAATCTAACCAGGACCTATAGGTGTTTATTCTGTATTATGAGCCATTCCTACCTGGGTGTATTTAGTAATTTATAATTATACTGTACATACTGTATACATTTGCATGTGTGTAGATATAAATTTGTAAAGAGATGAAAAGTGATTCAGATATAATTTATATCAGCCAGAATGTGTGTATAGGATGGAAAAATCTATTGCAGTGTCTTGAAATGGGGATGAAGAGTGTTTGTTTTTAGCTTCAGATCAATCACGTTCAAAACGTTTATAAGAATGTTTCTTTTATCATGTTTAGAATCAGTGAGCTGCTTCTGTATTGCCTTAAACCAGTTAAGTGACATGAGCTGGACTTTCCTTACCCATGCATAGGCTTCCAATAAAACTAGAACAGAGAGCTGCTTTTAGAGTTGTGTCATAACTGGGAGGAATAGACTGGTCAGGAGCAGCTGATAGTGATTCAGGGGACATTGATGGAACAATGTGTCTATGTTTCATCTCTGTGGAGACAACACCCTGGTAGTCTTTCAACAAGACATGCCTGTGTACTGCCTGTGCCATGCTGAGGCCAGCCAAGTCTTTCAATCCTTTCTCAATCAAACATGTAAAAATACCTCATATGCCAGCTTCAACTCAGTGCTAATCTGCCAGATTTAGGGGAAAAGTACCAAACCTTTACTTATATCTATGCTAAAGAGGTAACAACATGGGACCAGCAGTATGTTCATATGGCCTTTTTCCACTGCAAGACCCAGCACGAGCTGGCCTGTTTTCAAACCTGGGTTCAGCGTGTTTGCATTAGCATTTGAATTATATGATCTTATGGCCCAATTCCACCATTTCTGGTACCCTGTGAGCTATGGTTCTTTTTGGGTTGGATTTTCCAATCGGATTGGCCCAATTTGATGTCAGCTACTGTTGCACATTGATTGCTGCGGCTGTGGCAGTGTGGTTAGTGGAGTTGTCCTGTAACCGGTAGGTTATCAGTTTGATCCCTCATTCCATCCACCTCATCCTTGGGCAAGACAGTTCACCTGCCTTGCCTGCTGGTGGTGGTCAGAGTGCATTTTGCCGGTGCATGGCAGCCTTGCCTCTGTCAGTCTTCCCCAAGGCTGCTGTGGCTACAGTGTAGCTTACCACCATCAGTGTGTATGAATGGTTGAATGACTGTAGTGTGAAGCACTTCAGAATCTGTATAGACTTGATAAAGCACTGCACAAGTTCAGGCCATTTTCCATTGGTTCCCTGGCTGGGGGTGTTACATCACACAGCTGAGATTAACTTTGATCGAATTGTGTGCAGCAGCTGTTACAATTTTAGTAATTTTTTGGTAACTTGCAACAACTCTAGTAAGATACCAGACAACAAATAGGTTAAAATTAGCTACCATTAGCTTACCGTTGTGTGTTGTGTCACAAATAAAAAGAAAGATTTGTGCATGTTGAATATGATGACCCTTGCCCACATCGAGGCGGCACTCTGCTCGAAGCAAATACAACCAGGACCAGGGTAGGATAAGGTCATCTTGACTGGGGCCAGGCCTTACAAAGCAAATAAGCCAATATTCTCAGCTTTCTATGGATAACAATAAAGTTGGCTTTAGAGTCAATTGACCTTTCGACATACTGAGTTCCATTTAAATTCCAGCTTCTTTTATTTGTTAAATAACTAACTTAAATTAAATCTGAAAAATTAAGCATTCATTGTTAAGAACTTCGAGCAGAAAAAAAAAGCTCATTCAAGTGTAGTTCTGCCCTCTCAGCTACAAGCTTAATTACAGAGAAATCAAAGTGCTGATGTGGCGGAAGTATTTATGAAACACCTCGAGCTGCATGCAGTTATCATTGTCTCCCTCATTATAAAATCTGCTGTTTTCATCAGTACATAAAAGGCATCTCATCAATGACTTCATTCAACATATTTCTCTCAACACTGAGTCTTATTTATGTGGGAAATTGGGTCTCATAACTGTTTTTGTTAGTTCTGACCTGAATGTGAGACTTTGAGTCAGCAACATTTACATTAGTTTAGTTTATTTTCAAGATTGGGATATTCTAAGCTTAATATATTATTTGACTTTTTTATGTATTGCTGTCTAATGCACTAATTTAATTGTAAATAAATAAAACCAGTCAAGATGCAACAGGAATTTTTAACTTGTGACAAAATCAAATGACAAAATGACAAACTCTTTGCAAAGCAGATTTAAAGAAAGCCTTTTTCTTTGGAACGCACTTTATTCTGCTGGCAGACCCTCTCATCCCTGATTTTTAAGACACAATCCAGGCTGAATGTGACGTGTTGTACATATATGTTCATTTATACATGTTTCATCTATACAGGCTGTAAAAATGTATTATGATGCTGCAATTATTAAATTAGTATAATTGTTGTCAGTGAAGTTTGAGATGCACTGTTTAAATGTTTACAGCATTTTATTGTTTGTTTAAAAAGATGAACGATTGTATAAAAAGTTGAATACATCTATTGAAAAAAATGTTTATAAAATAAATATATTGCAGGTCTGAGTTGATAAGTTTTTTTTTTATTTGTGCTAAATACATACATTCTGAACTTTACAGTTAAAAAGTTAAAAAAGTTAGAGAACATCATTCTATTTATTATTTCTTTTACATATTTGGAATTTATCATCTAGTATTACTATAAGTGTACATGACTGGACTTAAATAAGAGTTTTTTTATAGTCCATAACATCATTTGTAATATTGTATTCATGTCATGATACATATTATACATCTGTTACTCTGAGCAAAATTGCATGAAAAAATTGTCAATTCTTTTACTCCAAATTTCCTTCCTGACACGACCTGAGCTTGAATTGCAAACAATGACCATCATCCTACAGCAGCTGCAAAACAGATTTTAGGAGTCGAATCTCAAATTACCAAGTTACTGGAATGCACAAAACCCTTTCTGAGGGTATAGTTTCATTTGGACCCTATAATTTTCTTTAGTCATCTCCTCAGTTTTTATCATATTTTTCTGCATCCTTTTAACTCTTGTTTTAAAGATGATTCTTCAACTAAAGTCACTCTTACCACCCATGCCACATAAAAAAAAAAATTTACTTAATCAAAGTTTGCGATAATTATAACTCACCTGACGGTATAGAAAATGTATTTTGTTGTACCATGTATTCCATTTTGAGATTTTCACATTCTGAATGAAAACAAAACTTAAGAAAAACCAAACTTCAGAAAAGCTAGTTTTGATTTCATCAAGGTCTCTGTGTTTCTAAAGGATTTGGACAGCTGTTGTTGATAAAACAAAAAATAAAAAAAGCCCAGGTTTTGTTTTGTGCCCACAGACACCCTGTTTAACTAAGATTTGATGAGCAAGAGGTTTCCTTTCATGTGGTGTGAGATTAGTTTGGACAAGGTGACAATATGAAATTGAAAGTCTGAAAGAGTTTCACACCAGTGTCTGTGAGCTTCCAGCTTGACAGCCTTTTCTCTCTCCCTGTGAGTTTTACTTTGCCTACTGAGTTTTCCTGAGCTTCATAGCTCCTTATTGCTGTCAAGAACCTGAAGTGAACATGATGAGAGAAGCAGCTCAGGTGATTAAAAAACAAAAAAAAAAAAACAGAAAAAAAAACTCATAGCTTCTCCTCAAAAATTTAGCTGTACTCTAGATGTTTTTGTTTTAGTTTTAAATTGGTTCATAAAATAAGGAAACATTCCAGCCATGATTTAGACAAGTGATGTCTTTACTGTGAGTCACAATTTGTACGATATTTGTGGAGAAACGCTCAAAACTTTGATCCATCCCTGCTGAATTAACTCTCATGTTTCCCTGCCTTGTGCAGGAAAAATAAATCAGGTGGAGAAATAACCGTAGCTCCAATTGGAACATATTTTACTCTCCAGAGTGAATCCATTATTGTCTTATTCTATGATGTTTTATTACTGCCTTTTTTCAACAAGGCAAACATCTTTTCACTCATATCAAATCAGTGTTTATGATGAGTTCAGCCACTGATACATTAACAAAAAAATAAAAATCAATTGACACAAATGATTTTATTGTTGTTGTCTAATCACTGTTTAAGTACTTTTTCCAGCTTTGAACCAAGCTGAATTGGTTTTTGGTTGTCTTTCAACAGAAAACACATGTTTGGTTTTTTTAATCTGATAGCGCTTTTTCTATTTCACACCTGTTCCTCTTGATTGTGTCCTTGCACACCTGGTCTATTGTGTTAACCCCACAGATTTACAGCTGAGAGAGTTGTACTGTAGGCAGACAGATGGATGTTATTTGGCTGGTTCACCTTAACAAGACCTCCCCACTGAACACCATCTGCCAAACTATCTGCGCTCTGCCAGGTCTGCATCAGAGCGGGATGGAGATGTATGTGTGTTGGAAACTGAACTGGCTGCAGCAGCAACATATTTTATTATGACAGTCATGGTGTACATGAACCTCTTTAGTGTTCATTATCAATCGTGATGGCATTTTCCACAGAAAAAAAAGGAAGGTCAACGAAACATATTTCTTTTTTTAATGCCATACAATTTACTTTGTGGGAACTTTCTCCAATGTTTTACCTTTTTAAAAAAAATGGTTTAGATATAGAAATCATGAAATTTGAAAGTGCATCCATGCCTGCATAAGTTCTCCTCCACAGTCCAGAAATCATAAATTTAAAAAATCTAAACTACACTCAAGTTGATGTGTTCAGGTTTGAGAGAGGGTACACATGAACCAGCAAGAGAGAGAGACACAGGAGATTTGTCAAGAAATGTTTTCCAAATGTATTTACAAGAACTCAAAACAGATACCAACAAAATAAAGGGTCTGACCTCTTGATCAGGCTATTCTGGCACACTAAATTAAAAATAACGTTAGCAACAAAATTGTTTAAAATAGTACTTAATAGTATAAGGAAATATAATACAAGACATAAGAAATTAATTTACAATATTTAACTTCTCTGTCTGCTGACATGCAACATGGTGTGACCTAATGAGGTCATGATCTCTACATCCGTTCCAGCTGTGGCTGTTTACATTGTGTGGCTGGGCAGCATCAGCAGCTTCTCCAAAGGAACTGGTAACTCAAAGAAAAAGTTAAATCATTACAAATGACAAAATAAACCATTGCAAAGATTTGACAACGAATATTAACACAGTAAGTGCACTTCAAATAATCAACCCTATTATCAAATGTTGCTAAAGTGTAAAAATAAAATACATAAATATGGAAATGCTCAATTTTTTCACTAGATTAATTAAACTTGTGCATATTTACAAAAGCCACAAGATACCAAAAATATTACAACGACTTTAATTTACTGTGTGGCTGCAGGTGCTGCTGTCACAGTGTGTGTGAGTGTCTGTGTGTGTGCAAATGAGTTTTTCCTACCATGTGGGGACAATTTTTGGCCACCAACTAGTGGGGACCTACTGTTCTATATATATATATATATATATATATAAATATATATGTGTATATATATTCACTGGTTTTAATTCTGATTTGTCAATATAAACCTTCAAATGCTGAAGGACAGAGTATTTCCTTATCATGAGTGAGGTGCTGACAATAATATTAACCAGTTCTTAGATGGAATTACTATTTTTATACCAACATTCTTTCACAAACTAAACTGCTTTTACTATTTTTATTTGGTACTTTCAAAACAATCTTATATATTTTTGTGCACCAACATGTCCCCAGTGTCGTCTTCTTTGTCTGCTTGACTTGGTTTCATATCTTATAGAGTGAATTTGTTTTGCCCACGGGCAGACTTCCCAAAAACAAATAATTCACTCAGACTGACTGCCCTTGTCTTCTCTCCCACACTCTGTGGTAGATTGAATTTAATTGCTCTGCACCGCCAGTAAAAATAATTTTACTGTGTAACATTACCATCTAATTTCTGACTAATAAATATGTCATCCAGTACCACAGGATATTAGTCTAATTTGATTCTCTGTCTGCCTGAACATTAAAAATGCTGCAAAAATCTCAAGAGCCACTTCCCAGCCTGGCATATCATATTTCCTGTTCTCAGTGTGTTTGTGAAATTAAACAAGTGTCACTATCAGAACTGACTAAATGCACACTTCTTTTCTCATTACAAAAAAAAATGATGTGTTCTAATATTTATTAAGCTAGCATTAACAGACTATGTGAAAGTGGTTTTGGGAGTAAATCCTGACACAAAAATTTAGTTTAGAGTTGGATATTTGGATTTGGGTATTTGGAGTTGGATAAGCCTTATTGTTATCATTCAAGATCAGATCTTCGTATACAGCCCTCATAAAATGATCCACAATACTCATATCACTGCTGGATTTTTTAAAATAGTTTTTCCCTTAAAAACAAAAACACCTCTAATGTGTTTAAATACATTTTTTTCTGCATTTAGTGATTTCATGCCTAAAAGAACTATGAAGTGACACCATGACTGTGTGCAGGAGAGGTAAGACTTAAAGTAACACATCCTTAGTACACAGCCTGATCCTAGTACAACGTGTCTATGACCCTGGTCCTACTGGCTTAAACTCTCTACAACCACAGAAAGTAACAACACTTGATCTAATATTATAAAACATGTTGATGAACTATATAGTTTTGGGTGCACCATGTAGACAAAAAGAAGATAAGGACTCCGTGAAGTCAAGGGTTAAGGTAGAGGAGGGGTCATTCGTTGCACTACTTACTTTTTTCACATTACATTTAAAGAACACTAAATTTTCTTTATTCTTGGTCACTTTCTAATTTAAATATATTTTTACTTTGTCCTTTTAATTTAATTTATATAATGCTATGAAAGAGACTGCTATCAAAGTGAAACTTGTAGAATAAAATTGTGCGATGATAAGATTTTTACTTACTTGCAGCATTGTTTTCAAAGAGTTGTATTTTGACTCTTCTAAAAAACCTGAAACAATAATAAAAAAAAAAAAACTTTTGCACTTGTTTCACCATTTTCTTTTTTTTTTTTTGAGAGGAGAATTTTACTTCCGCTGTGCTTCATATTAAGTTTAGCCAGGATATTCCATAAGCTCTGCTAGCTGAGTTTTTAACCAGAAAGAAACTGACTGTTTTATTAAACACATCCTGGGAGAATGAGCTTGTTATCAGTCATGAAATGCTCTAGATTGTGTCCTAATTTTAAGCCTCATGCTGTTTTATAGATGTTCCCTCTGTCAAACTGAAACACTGTTTGCTTTGAACCCAGATGCATCAGATGTTCATATTTTCTGTTTTTTCTTCAACTTTTTATTTTCAGTGCTAATTTTTACATCTCTTGATGATGACATAGCAAAATAAAACAACTTCTAATGTCATGATTCACAGACATCAGACACTGGAAGGCTTTAAAAGCACAGTGTCAAATTAAATAGGTGAAGTTCAGCTTTAGTCTCTCAATGTTATTTTATTTTTACAGATAGGAAACAATCTGTATCTGTAGATGTACTTGAGGAAGGGAAGAGAATTATTGTCTAAGAACTGATGTTTTCTGCACCTGATAATAAAGAAAATGTAAGTTTTTTTAGCATATCTGGACAGTTGTTGCCTCATACAAATCTGGAACCTCAGCTACTGAGAAGCAATTTCTTGCTGGAGGTGTGGACTTTGCTGAAGTTTAAAATAATTGGATCTGATTTACCCAATTGCAAACGTTTGGCTGTGACATATGTAGTGCGCCAACTTGACTGTGAAGAAAGCTAAGCAAAGAAGCTAACCAGAAATTGTGTGAGCTGTAAACAACCATCCCCTACTGGAAAGAGAGACGAACTGAGCCGAACGAGATGGCTGTAAATGAGTGCTGCAGGCTTTGTGAGACAAATTTAATTCAATTTGAAAGCCTTGTCAACACAGACTGGCTTCATTCACTTCCTTCGCTGCCATTGCTAAACTACAGGCAGACTAAAACAGTGCAGAAAACTGACACTTTCGTTCACAACTCCTCCTTCGATTCGCTGATTGGCCTGGTTAAAATTCTACCAGAGAAATCCTTGTCTATGGGAGAAATACCAGACGGAGCAGTGAAGGGAATCTAGAATTGAGCGAAACTGTGTATGAAGGCAAGGGCCAGGCTAGGACAGCTGTAAAAGAGCACCCATTTTTAAAAGCCGTTTATGTACTTAAACACTATATATGTGAATTATTTCAACTAATATGAATTTTCTGTCCTCAACTACTGTAGCATAATTAGCAGTAGCCTAAAATTACTTTTTAAAAACATTTACTCATGTTTTCCAGCTTGATAAAAAACTTTGAGTTTTATCAAAATCTAATGAGATATTTTACTAACAGATGGACAGTGTTGACTTTAACAAGTAAAGTAAAAATTTTAAGAAAGAATGTCATGCAGTTTTACCTGTTGGAGTTTATTTTATGAATTTATCCCAGCTTCTATCAGAACACGTTTTACCTATCTGTAGATTCAACTAAGTTATGGACATTTTTGTATTCACTATTATCACTTCACTGTGGTGGCCATCTTGAATTGGATTGACTCCAAAATGTAATCAGTTGTAACCACACATCTAATATTTACTTTCTGACAATTTCATTAAAATCTAGTGGTTCTGGAGATATTACGCTAAAACAAACCCTCAGACGCACACATAGTGAAAACCATTGTTTTCCTGTCCTCTTCAATGGCATCTGATAATAAAATTCTCTGCAGTGCATTTTTACACAATATTCCTGTGTATTTTTGTTATTCCTCCAACGAATACAATCATAAGACACTGCATCTTAAACACCAAGTTTTATAAATGTTGTGTGATAGTGTCAGCGCAGCTCTACCTCTGACACATTCTATCTATACATAAAGATGAGTGTTTACAATGTAAATGTTATACTTTAGATATTCAATCATTTTGTATAGAATATTCTCACCATCTGCAATCAATGTATGCTGTAAGTGTGTCTGTGTCCTTGCAAGTTGGATTTTTATTTTTGTTCTGTAAATACAGACTAAAAGAAACAGCTCTTTAGTGATTTCTTACCAATTTTTGCCCTCATCAAGACAAAACCATGTAACATGGCAGTACATGTTGTGACATCTCTACATCCTGCAGTCTGTAAAACCGAGGCAGGAAGTGAAACACAAGGACACTCAAAGAAAACCAGAGACAGAAAGTGTTTTTTTTTTTTTTAAGTAAACACTATGCTATTGTATGACTTATGAGAAGAGTACTGAGATGCACATTTTACTTGAATAATTGTTTAGCCAGTGGAACGCCTCAAACAGATTCTCCTGAACACTCACAGATGTGTTTGGTTGTACAGCTCATTTTCTGCACATCACACTGTGAGAACTTAACATTTATGAGAGTAAAATAAAATATTCATTAAAACAGAGTGTCTGAGGCTGGTGTTTGTGTGTATGTGTCCATAGATGTGTTATATTAAAGAGGTTTTATGTCAATATGAGATCTCTGTCTTGTAAAAAAGAATAAATCAAAGCTGCTTGTCATTTTTCAATATGTATGTATCTGTGATTTCTAAATTCTTTGAAAGTGTCTCAGTGGGTTCTCCCAAACCTGTTGGACGTTTCTCTTTCTGAGGATTGGTTGTTTCATTTTAACTCTTGTGCTCAACTTTCATTTCATCATTTTCTACTATCATGGTGGTCTCTGGCAGCAAAATGTCATTATCTTTTTTTTTTTCCCATTTATCATCATTAAAGGATGTGCTGGCTGAGATCATCTACTGTAACAATGGTAACAATGAGAAACATGAATATAACTAAGGCTTCTATTTATCATTTATTGCAACAAACATTTATTAACCAACAGGTATCAAACAAACAAGGTAATTGGCTCTTTCTGTTTAATTTTTTAACACACAGCATTTGTACACATTTCTAGAACTTGGTAAGTTGTATCACTGCTGTTACTCTTACTGATTTTTTTTTTTCGTATCTCTCTTCAGGGGTAAACACAGTGAGCAAACTTGCATGAAAGATTTACTGATACCCTTCCTGATGCTATCTAGGATCAAACCCACAGCCTCATGATTACAGGACCAGCACAGACCACCAAACTATCAAGGCCCTGTTACCACATGGAGTTTATTAAAGTATTATTTTTATGTGACAAGATATCTGAAATACGATAGTCATTCCCATTAATTGCCTTCATTACGTACATTTTTCACTGGTGTAAAGGTCTAGCTGTAATAATACTGAAACTTTACCTCCATTTGAATTTATTTATAATTTTTTAAGCTTTAAAATGTCCCAAATGTCTCTTTAAAATAATTGTAACATTTTGTTTTCATTCCCTTGGATGTGGTGTATAGATTTTTCTTTTATTTCAAGTTAATAATTAGAGCCATTTTAATATGCCTCCTTCACTGTAAATCCAAAGACAACACAGAGAACATGGTTGGCATCTACATTTTAAAGGGAGCTGACATGGATCAGTGTGATTTCTCAGGCTCTTGATCAAACAAGTTGAATGTGATTCCTGGAAAATGGTGAAAATGGAGCTCAATTTGAGGAATTTATGCAGTAAAGTTGACAAGCATTCATGAAATCAAATGAGTTGACAACCAGGGCTCCATGAGCTGTCATTAAATGCAATGGGCAGAAGAAACAGTGTTTGGACACCAAAGTGTGGTGAAAGAAAAGATTGGAAGCTGGTGAAATGTTTTCTTTGGCCAAAGTGATGCTTTTCAGATGCTATTTATTCATTTTGGACATGCCTTACATCCAGCTATGTATTTTTTATTTTATAAAATTAATGCTGCCAAACAGCTCATCCTACAACTCAACTTCTGACAGCAGTTGGAAGCTATTACTGTTAAAAGATGAAGTTGTAGCCATTTTGGTCAAACATTGAACATTTTTACTTTTAATCTAATGGTGTATTGCAAACTATCACTCTTTTTAACCAGAGCCCATTGAGATCAAGATCTCTTTTCCAAGGTTGACCTGGTCAAGAGGTCAGCAGCACACGTCACAGAGTAGTTTGACAACAAAAGTTTACATAAATAAAATAAATTAAAAATAAAATAAATAAATATAGCAGCATCAAACTGATTTAGACAATGAGTAGTTCAAACAATCCAGAATGAAACAAGATAATCTAGGCATTGAGAATAGTTGCAAGACTATGCAAGATTCACGGTCAATGTAAAAACCTACTTATTTGTAAGTGGAAACCAATTCTGTTTTCCCTGTTGGGTTTCAACTTGTGGTGGGCTCTCTGGGTGCTGCTTTCTGTTGGAAAAAACATGATCTTGGTTTTATCAGCATAAGACCAGTTTAAGCTTTTGCAGACGTGACTTATATAACTACCCAATTTGAAATTCTATCAGGATTCAGGAAAATGTCGATGTTTTGGCAGTCGAGGGGAACGGATACTCTGATGTTAAAAGGTAAGTAAGTTTATTTACAACATTCACACTGAAAAGTTCTGGATCTGTGGAGGCAAATTGGAAGTTGGTCCGATCAGGTTGGAGGTTAACTACTTTCAGGGGAGTAGTTCACTTTCAGGCTTCTAGGAGGAGCAGCAGTGTGGAGTTATGGTGATTATTAGATCCAGGTGGAAGGACAGGAGCTGAGGTGGTTCACAGGTTAGGAATGCAGCAGCAAGTAAATATGACTTGGAGGCGAGGCAGCAGGAAGTCAGTACTTCCAGGAAGACAGACTTGAGGGGGACAAGGTGAGGCTTCGGAGAGTGTCTAAGGCTCCACTAGAAGGAAACGAGAACTTGATAAGTACAAATAAGGTAAGTTAATACTTTGCGCAGCCATAAACTATACCATAAGGCATATGATGTTCCTGCAAAGGTCTGATCCACAGTCCTTATAAAGCCCCAGGAGTCATTACAGGAAACAAAAAGCAGCTGCAAATAATTTGATGCCAGCCAATCAGGATGACAGATGCAACAAAATCAACAAAATTATAACAAAATTTGTGTTTGCTGAGGTTAATTAACTGTGGCAGCCTTCTTGAATTGACTCCAAATCAGTTGTTAATAGAGATGGGATAAATGGCTCTTTGAAGACATCTGGATCCCGAGGATTTCATAGAGCCATTCAAAAAAGCACAGTTCAATTTATGTCAACACGTAGGGAAATGTGGAATGATGTCATTATGTCATATGGGTGGAACCATATGATTTTTCAAGCAGAAACTCCTCCCCTTTTCCCACTGAGCTGCTGTACATCACTGCCTGTTTATTGTGAAAAGGTGAAGCGGGAGCGATTGTCATAGTGGTTAAGAAGGAAAAATAAAGATATAACGAGGTAAAAAAAAATACAACTACAAATGGCTCTTTACTGCTGTTCAAACGATTCGGATTGTTTGAGAACGTCACATCTTTAATTGTCAATCAGTTGTAGATATAGAGTCAATAATCACTTTCTGGGAGTTTCTGTAAAATTCTTTTAGTGGTTCATGCAATATTTTACTGACAGACAAACAAGATTGACCTGTGTTTAAATGGTAATGTTTTATTCAAAAATGTCATGTAATCAGAAGTGCTTGGAGTATATGTTGTAATGTCACTCAGCTACAGTCACACTAAATTCTATCACAATGTCTGTAAAATGTATATACACACACACACACACCCACACACACCCCAACACACACACATTTTCAATTTATATATATATATATATATATATATATATATATATATATATAT
>JARVJO010000024.1:11569714-11579737 GCA_031762555.1 Cynodonichthys magdalenae
ATATATATATATATATATATATATGGTGCACATAAATGATTCTAGCTCTTGTAATTATTTGCCACAGAAAGGCTGCAATTCATTCTTAAACCGAGACAAGCATCATCACTAAGATTCTTGAAGTTCTAACAGCAATTCTGAACACTATGGAAAGAAACTGATTGAAACAAATCCTTAGTGACACAAAGTAACTTCCTCAAGAGTGTGAGACAAAGGGTAGACAAGGGCAGCAAATGTTTATAAAAGTGGCACACATGTCTGGCAGCTGCTGAAGCTGACATGCCTGCAGCAAAACTGTTTGACAAGCCTGAGGAGTGGAGTCTTCCTGTGATGTGACACTGAAACACTCGCACTGCAAGCTTCCCGTCGGCAATGTCAAAATCTACTTTTTTTTTTCTTGTGTGTGAACAGCAAGGCAGAAAATTCATCAACTAAGGTGATCTGATGGGAGGCCTATTTGTTTGTTTGGCCACCAAATGGGTTCATAAATGAGTCCTAAATCAATTCAAGTTATAGAAACAAGATGCAAACATAATGCTGCTCATAAAGAACAAGTAAAACATGCTTTTATCTTTAAAAGTTAACCCCATAGTTCCAACATGAAAACAAGAACCATGTGAGATTTATTTTCAAGTAAACTACCCAACACACCTACACCATGCTAAGATCCTAATCTGAACAAGAACCATTATGGCTTCATGTGAGTCTAATGTTTCATAAGCTTAGCCAAACAAGACAACTTCTGTCCAGCAGGCCTTCGGAATCACAATCCAGGTAAATACAGTTTTTCAGAAGGTAGAAAAAAATTAATTTAAACAAATTAATTTCAGGTAAGATTATGGTTTACTTTATGATCTCAGAAAGGGGCAATTCAATCCATTATTAAAAATAATAATATTATGTACAATAAGAATAAACATTGAATTGATATGCTAAATGGTTTTTTGGTCAACAGAACTTTTTTCAGCATCAACTAAATATTTAAATGCAGTTTCAAATTGAAGTGTTTTATCAAGCAGGCTACAATGTATTTGGACCACCAAAAAATATAACAACGCACTGAGCAACGTACCTTAATTACATATTATACCCATTTCAAATTAAATAGATCAAAGTGACCTGACCAGTTTGGACTTTAAAGCCTTATGTAAGAGTAAAACAATGTTTCAACAATTAAATATGATGCAATATTTTTTGGTTTGGATGTAAGAGGACTGCTGCATTTCATATTGTTTTTAATAAATTGTCAATTTAATCTCTCTATTCTTTAGTCCAGATGTCAAAGTGTCCTTCAGTAAAACACTGGTACCTGATCAGGCTAGTGTTTGTGTAAGTCTGTGTGAGAGGACTGATCTGTGTGTGAGAGACAAATCAAGCATATTTGATAAAAACAGAAGGTCAAGCTACCCATTATAACCAGCAGCATGTACAACAGCATGCCATTTTACTCTTTTCTGAATCTAATTTCAAATACGTTTGTGCCAAAAATGAGTTGTTAGTCTTGGAGCATCTTGAACTTGGTCATGCTGTTACAAATGTGAGGCAGGTTCAAGGTCTTTAATTTAAAACAAGAAGGCTGACAGGCAGCTCAAAAAACTCATTTAGCTTGGTCAAGGCTTGCGTTACATAAACACATCCAAACAAACAGGCTGGGTGGAAACAGCACAATGAACACAGGACACAAAATATAAAGGCCATCTAATTAGAGAAAACAAGAAACACCTGGGAAAGAAACATGAGGAACAGGTGATAGTGGGCGGGGCTGGAGCAAGACAGGCAGGAGGAAGAAACAGAGAGGGACAATACAGAAAACTAAAATGAAACATAAACACAGACACGGATCATAACACATGCATTATTACTTTTTTAGTATTGATAAGTTTTAAAGCTGCATTCTGTAAACTCTACTGTTGACTTGTAATCTTTTCCATCTATCAGGTCACATGATATGACTTGCAATGAACTTAAACTAAATTTTACATTTGGAATAAAAAATAGCAATGGAGCAAATTCATGACAGTTTTTTTACTTTAACATACTGGGAATGAAAGTCTGAAGATATTGGTACTAAGTACTATCTAGTCAATGTACTTAAAATTCTGTGTACGTTTTACATCAAAGGGGCTGACCAAGCGTCTTTTTTCCCTACAACCAATTAGGTAAAGTAGGCCAGTAAGGAGACACACTTGTTCACAATAAAAGCAGGCCGACAGAATTTTATCTTAAATGTAATCGATGCGATCGTTCTGTCTTTGTGTGATCTTGAAAATCTATCCCTCGATTACTATGCAACAGTGAGTTGATAAGACTTACAGCTGTCACACAGGCTGTAGCTAATCTGCCACACTGAGATCTACAGCACTTTCTGTACATGAGGCATCACAGTGAAGTGATTAGTGGTCCTGATCTCTCCACTCACTAATAAAGCTGTGGCTTATCTCAACATTGTCTTACTTTTCACCGAACACGTCCATCTAGTCTGAATTTCTCACCCTCACAGAAGACTGTGTGAAGGAGACACACAAGGGTGTGCTTAAGAAAAGCCTGTGGTGCCAATTTTATTTTATTGGTACTGAGTAGGTAAAAGAATATATGATGTAAATTAAATTTTGCTGTCTCAATGTAAGTACCTGAACCTTTTTATTTTTCAAATTAATAAAGAGCACATACTTTTTAGCAGCCTTGGGATCTCTCCTCAGTCTCATCACTACCTGGTTAAAGGGCTCAGTATGGTTGATCAGCAGCTGACTAAATAACGCACAGTCTTGTGGTTGTTTGGCATTTGTTTTTGCAAATACCTTTCATAGTTCCTGAGACACACCATGCCAAACTCCAGGGAAACCCCTCCTGCTGCGGTATATGTCACTGCACGGGGTTTCTTCCCCCTGGAATCTACAATGCAGAAAAAATTTAGAATAAAAAAAATCCAAGACCCGTCACCCGATATTATTTGTACACAAATCTATCTCGGTTAGAGCTCCACAGTCTTTATCAGACAGAGTCCTCCATACAGAATGTCTGTTTTATCTCCATCCATAAGTTTTTGGCTGTTTGACTATCAATATAAATGTTTGCTTCTGGGTAGCCTACAACAGATGGCATGGTGGGTGCCGGTGGGGCCTATGAGTTCGTTGCTGCTGGCCCCGGGAGGCTACTGCATGTGGTTGCTGGTAGGGCTCTCCTGGTTCTTTCGTGTGGTCTGCTCTGGGGGGTGGGCTGTTCTTCACGTGCGGGTGCCCTTGGGGGCCTGGTGCTCTGGGTCCCTCTCGGGGTCTTTGGCTCTGGTATCCCCTATGTCTGCCTCAGGCCTTGGGGGTTGGGTCTGTGGTGCTCCACAATCACTATTATATATTCCATTGGAGAAATCTTGTATATACATGCATGATCACAACCGCACACAAACTGATGTTCAGATCCAGGGTCTTCTGAGGGTCACTAAATGTTTAAAGGTATGTGTGTATGGAAATGTGTATGTATGTATAGGTGTATATGTGTATGTATACAGTATATCTATACATAACTTGGTGCTGTCTTTTTAGTTCATTCATTTTTTGCAGGTGTGCAGACGGATGTCGGGTGTGTTGTCTTGTGTCTTCTTGACGTATACATACATTTTATTTATTTATTTTTTTCTATTTTTCCAAATTACGTTTCCATTTTCTTCTTTTTCTTTTTTTCTCTCCTTTCCTCTTCCCTCTTTAAAAAAAGTCACTGATGATGAAGAAATGAAGAAGCTAATATTCAGTTCCTTTTTCTACTGAAGTGACTTTAAAAAAAAAAAAAAAAGAATTAAAAAAAACTTTTTTAAGCGAGTGGTTGAAGCAAAATTCAGTGTCTGAGCGCTTTCAGCATAAACACACACTCCCAACTTCTGACCAATCACACAGTAAGTTATTTTGTGGAAGTGTAAAACATTCGGCCAGCACGTTGCAACAAGAACGGGCCAAAGAGTTTTGTTCAAGGGTTACTTGAACAAAATGATGCCATTTTCATCATGAAACTTTGACAATCCAATCCGATTTTGGCAGTTTGGCTGGAGCATACTGGGTGCTTAAGAAAGCTCAACAGAGAATGTTTCTCAGGAGGGTGATATAGTAGAAACTCCCCTGCATCGTTGCCACAAACTTCTACACAAGGACTTTTGAGGGTAACTTGATTAGCAGCATCACATCACAGCTGTGGGGTGACTGAAAGAAAGACTGTAACTTTGTGATAAGAATAGCCGAGAGCCATCAGATTTCCATTCTCCTCCTTAAAATGTATTTTCAATCAGAGAAAACCCTCAGTATTGTGAAAAAAAAAATGATATTCTTTCCTATAAACTGCCATCTGGAAAAGGATATCGTGTCATTCAAACAAAAGCAACCAGAATGTGGAAGAACTTTATTTATCAGGCTGCTAATACTTCAGAATCTCCCTCGATTCTGGAATCTTCCCCTGGTTGCCCATGGCCTCCTTTAGCCTCTTTGGATTTTGGATGGTCTCTGAGCCACATTTCAGATCCTGACTCCCCAAACTCTTTGTGTGTCTTGAGTCCCTTCTGTGGTGTGTTTTGTGTTCCCTAAGCCTCCACGCTCCTCTTTTTTGATGGCTGGTGCCGGTGTTAAGGGAAAGGTACGGTTATGATCTATGTTTATTTGTGTATTTTCTGTTCTTAGTTGGCAGTCCCTCCTAGTGTTTTCTCTGTGTATCCTGTGTCTCTTGTGTGTCAATCCATCAGCCCCACCCTCATTCACCTGTTTCCTCGTATGTCTCATCCAGGTGTTTCTTGTTTTCCCCTTATTAGTTGCTCTTTATATCTGTTTCATGGCCTCAGTGTTTGTCTGATCATTGTGCTGTCTACCCCAGCCAGTGTGGTGTACTCCCTGTGCTTTTCATGTTCCCTGTGAAGTTTTGAAGTGAGTGATTTTGAGCTGCCCTGTTAGCCTTTTCGTTATCTAATAAATACCCTTTGTTGCCTGAGCTCTGGACCTTTGCCTGTACCTTGGGTCGATTCTGCCAACACCTCACAAAGAGGGGAACCAGACAGGGCATGATGCACAATGCCAAACTGGAGATTGACATGAGAAGGATCATAAAAAGACTGCCTGATGAGGTAAGTAGAAACAGGTGAGACTAATGATCAAAGGGAACAGATGCCAGTGGGATGAACAGGGATAAAGAATAGAAAACTGAAAATGAGAAATAAGTACGTGGTATAGAAACAGAACCAAACATATAGACCAAAAAAACTGGGAATAAACAACCAAATGTGGTGCTGGCCCATGCACGGACCATCAAACCACACCAGGGCCGCCAAAGGGTCATCATTATTTGCAGTATCTGAGTTTTGAGTGCATTGTGTGGGCCAGAACTGAGTCAGATAAACTTTGCTATGCAGGAATACAATGATATAAAGGAATTGACATAGCACATAGTTAGTCACCACCAAATATGACTGTACAAAGTAAATTATTTTCATCGTCATAAAAAATACACTGTTTACTTTGGTATGACAGAAAAATTTGCCTTGTTTTTATAATAGTTTTTCTTTCCTCATGAAGAAAACTAAAGTGCAACCAGAAGCAGAGAGTGCTGTTATGGAGAGTACTGAGCAGCAGTCTGCATTTTTCACATGAATTCTGCTTTTTAACAGAATGCCTTGGAATATACTGTAAATACAATCAGCATGATGGAGACAATGGTTAAAAAGGTTTTCCCTCCATGATCACCATGTTTGGTCAGTCGTAAACTATTCAATTTCCAGTCTGACTTGGTTTTATGATTTGCTATGATATGAAGTATTTATTTACTGTAATTACTATTTGAATAGTTTTATAGTATCTTAAGATATTTACAAGAAGAGTGTGGGGAGGGGGGAGCAAACAAGAATGAAGCATCAACACTTCTGCTTTTATAAAATAGGAACAACTTTTGTTTAGAACAGTGGTGCAAAAGAGAGAACAAGATGTTAAATAAAATACTTTTTGTGTGGTGAAAATTACTTATTTTTTCATATGAAGCCCCAGATTATCAGAATGAGGAAGCACCCAGTCTCATCCACATGAAATTTAACCTCTGACCCTACTTGTAAAATCATTCACATTACTCACATTGTGCCCAGTTCTACATTCTTTATTGTTAGTTTTTTTCATTTTCAGTCAAATACTTATAAAACATCAACTGAAAGAAGGCAATGCATAAAGTCAAGGGTCATTAAAGAAATGATATAATTACTGTGTTTCACTAGAATCAACAGAGAAAAAATAAATCTAACTGATTCATCTGAACAATGCGTTGAATGAAGCATATGACAAATAAAAAGAAAAAGTATTTTATTAAAACTATTGTGAAAGTAGTTTTAACAGCACTGCAAGATTTCACAAAAGAGAGTTAACCTGTAGAACATACAAGGTCAGTCCTTTTAGAAATAATGACACGGAATTTTCAGCAAAATCAACCAGCTACAAAAAAAAAAGCTGCAGGACATGTAAGGTTCACAAGAAGCATTCAGAATGAAAGAGTACGTCAGTTAAACAACACAATCTGTTGCTTAGGTAATACTAAAATGAAGCTGTTAGAAGCTTTTTGGATTTTCAAAAAGCCAGACAGGTACATAAATCAGGGCTTAAGTGAAGCATTCATACAGAGCCTGCAAAATCGTGGCCTTGAATATTGATCTCATCTTGAACGCCAAGGTTATGATGAAGAATTACCTCATGTCAAGGAAATGCAGCAGGGTTACAGACAGGATCTAAGCAGTGGTGGTTAAACACTGCAAATTGTTTATGCAGCAAAAGAGGCCAAGTCTGGTGATTTTTTTTATTTATTTAATTTTATGTTTTGTTGCTGCTGCAGAAACAGTATGCGCATTTTGCCTCATTCACACATGATCCCCTTTCAATCAATCTGACAGCTGAATATGTTTCGAATTGGGCAATTTATCCACCTGTTGTTTTCTCGTAAATATTACGAGCTTGAATCTGACTGGGACAGACTTAGTTGCATATGAATATTAATGTCGACACAGCAAAAGTCTAAACTGCAACAGTCAGATTAAAGGACAGACGCTGCAATGATTGGTTAAGGCCTTCTTAACAGCTGTTTAGTTGAATTTGACAGACGGTTAATTTAATAACAGTTCTGTTAATGGTTTTACTGATGGCATTAGGCTGCAGTACTCTAATTTCTCCCCTCATCATATCAAGTAAATAAACAAGATGTAAAAAATGTTTAAAAGGTGTTTTTTAGGTGCCACTACAACACTTTTCTGTGTGAGGTTTACATGTACTGTACTTCCTGTGCACACTTGGGTTTTCTTTGAGTACTCTGGTTTCCTCCCACAGACCAAAAAACATATATGTTAGGTTATTTGGGAATTCTAAATTGTCCCTAGGTAGGAGTAGTAACGGTTTGTCTCTATGTCTCCCTGTGATGGACTTGCGACCTGTCTCCCCTGCCTCTCATACAGGGACTGCTGAAGATAGGCACCAGCAGTCAATCCCTGAAAGGAGAAAGCTGATAAAATAAAATGGATGGATGGATAAAACAGTTTAAACTGCAGCAGCTGGTTCACTCTAATTATATTACAACATTTTAATTGCTCCCATCAGTTGTTGTTTTGTTTTACACAACAATGCCCATAGCTGAATGTGAATATTTATGCTAAAACAGCGTGTCTTGACAAGTGATGTGTGATGGTGCAGTTTCCCATCAGACAAACAACTGTGAGAGTGGAAAGTAAAGATAATGTTTAATGACTGGGTGAAAACTGCTGTAAGTGGCCAAAGCTACTCCTATAAATCTGTAGGTGACTCCTACACAACACTGTGCACTTTAATGTTCAGAGATAAATTTTAATGTAATTATTCTGTTAAAACAGTTTTTAAAATAGTTTTAATAAACCTGCCATAAATCATTATTTTAACTCAGTTTAAAGTATAGTTATAAAAAAATAAGTGAATGGGAACAGTTGCAAAACATAACTCTGAACTAAAAAATAAATGTTAATAAATAAAATGTCAGATAAAATAATACAAACTTTATACAAATATTCATCGAGTTTGTCTCATAAACAAGGTGAAATGACAAACTGGTGATAAGTGGTGGAGTCGGGAGCAGATAAATGCTGGAGAAGTGGAGGTGTGCAGAGTAACAGTTGCAGCAGCACAACATCTGGGCACGTCTGGAGACCCACTTCCAGAGACTGATGAGAAGAGACAGACAGGAAACAATAGGACAGAGGGAGAGCTGCCAAACCATGACAGTGTATGCTTGACTGGCCTGCCATCACTTCAGGTATGTGAAATAGTGAAAATACATGGTGTGTGGTGAAGAGGGGAATCAAATGACGACAGGCATCATTTCTTGAGCAACTGAAACACTTTTATCCAAATGAAAACCAATTAGATTTTTTAGTTTCCAAAAAAAAAAAATCAGATAACCCAACACAATGTTAAATGTGGCTCTCTTAACTTTTTAAAGATGGGTTGAGATGAATGCATTAAAGGGAAGATTTGACAAAATCTTTAGATAGCTTTTTACAAGATTACAATTTTTATTATTTTATTCAACCCAAGAATATGGGAGATTTCTTTTGCGAGGAAAACCTGGGCCGTAAGGCAACCTGAGGCTATGTTCACACTGCATGTATTAATGCTCAATTCAGATTTTTTTTTATTTATCTTTTTGCAACCTTCATCAGACTCCAGTATGAACTCTCCACAGCACTGATGTGACCCGTATGCACAGAAAAGGATGTGACTTCACGTTCAGCACATTCAAAAGTTTAAATAATTATCTGACGTGCTTCTTTAGTTGACTGTTTTAATTTTAACCATATCCTCCTCAGCTTCTCTGTTGCAGCATTTTATTTTTAGAATAAGAGCAACGTAGGCCTACTAAAACTAAAATATCAATCCAGTAACTTTAATATCAATATGGTCTGAGACCAGCGTTACTATCATATGTTTCTGTAGATTCTCAGTCATCCAGGTCATGGACATGCAAGCCCCACACAAAAATCACCCAGTGATCGAACCTTCTTGCGGTGATGCAACATTCCAACAGTGTGAAGTTCTCTGCCCTTGTTCCAGAAACCTTTTTTTCTTTTATCAGAATGTCTCAGTTCCCCAACATCTGTCACAGACCTTGGAAATATGATTGCATGGCTTCATTACTATTGCTCATTGTGTATCCAAGGTTGGTTGGAGGTTGACACTGGGTTTTGAACCCCCAATCTTACTACACCAAAGCCAAACACTGTACTCTAATTTTTATCTTTGCGTGAATTAAATCCTTAAGTTTGACTCAAATTGCAAACTTCTGCTGTTAGTTTTCAAGCTCCACCAATTAGTTCACTCCATATCTGTGGCTCACTCAGCCTTTTTAGCTCTTCTTCTCCTGACGGCACCCATTGATCTTCATCTCTACACTGCTCACAGTCTTTCAGGTCTGTTTTTTTCCCCCGGAATATTCCTCAGATTTTATTTGTCCTCTGTTGCATCACTGCACTCCATTCATCTTATTACTTCTCATCACATATTTTTTATCTGCAAATGTTTCCCTGTGGCTCCTCACCCATCAATAAACTGAAAATCTGACTCTTTCTCTGTCTTCAACATAAATATAATTACATAAAATCAACTGTTTGAGCTTTACAGAGACACAATGATCCTTTAATGCCGCAGCTTTTCACACTGGTGCATCCTCAAGCGCAGAGCTGACAAACAACATATAGTCAGTCACATAATGCACATCATAAACAATTTATAAAGATGTACAAATTCACTATCATGTATAATGCAATATAATCCAAAGTACTTTCTTGTAGTTGTCAGTGTGAAAGCAGAAGAAAGGCACATGCTGTATTTCTGTGTGAATGCTCCACTGATTTTATGAATTCAGAAGCATACAATGCGATTTATGTTTTGTTAGATTGTCATGTTCAGTACAAGGCAGAGTTTGATGATGATGATGATAGATACTTTATTGATCCCCAAAGGGGAAATTCCAAGTCCCAGCAGCTTAAGACATGACACATAA
>JARVJO010000024.1:11583822-11602203 GCA_031762555.1 Cynodonichthys magdalenae
AAAATGCTAAAAGACCTGAAATATTTCAGTTGGTGTGCAATGAATCTAAAATATATGACAGTTTAATTTTTATCATTCCATTATGGAACATAATGAACTTTATCACATTATGCTAATTTTTGAGAAGGACCTGTACATAGCATTTTCATAACTGCAGGTGACTTAGTTACATTATTTTGGTATATAATTGAACTTTATGTCTGAGAAACACATAATACTGGTCCTTTAAGATTACATAAGCTACTGAAAGACATCAAAATAAGTCTTCGCAGAGAAAAGTCAAAGTCTGACTATTGGTGGTCCCAAAAGGGTACTGAGGACAATTTGTCAGCACAAAATTTCACAACATATATTCAGTTGACAAATAACGGCGATCAAGAGGAAAAAGTGATTTGTGGACAAAAAGTTTGTGGGAACCCTGATTTCTAATGGATACACTTCACTCATTTGACATTTTGTTTGCTTATTTCGGGGGAGGGATGAAGTTTAATGGTGTAGTAAAATAGAAATTTAAAGTCACACTGATACACTGTCTGTATTAAGCTGGTGATTGTACTAAAAACATGAAGTTTATTTCATTGTTACTGGTGGACAGAGACACAAACTAAAAGCCTACGGTGTAGTGGTGTCTACACCTGCTCACATGAGCACTAACTGCAACAACCATCAAAATGTGTAAAGTCCAAATAAAACAATCCTAAAGTAAATACTTTCATGTGGGGAAAAAAATGCCTAAACTTTGTTTTTGTTTTTTTTCTTTTTCCACAGTCATAGTTAAAAATCACTTCTGAACTCAGAAATGTAAAATAAATGTGTAAAAATAGAATAAAGTGCATGTAAAAAAAATACTCATTTGCATATTTTCTTGGGCACAAAAATCATGTTCAGAGAGAACACTTTACTGTAATTATGTCAACTGTTTTACTGAACGGCTATGTGCAATTATCTGTCTTTCCTGCTACACATTGTTTTTTTTTTCTCCAGTATGTCTTAGGAGACTCCCTGAAGGCATGTAGGCTGTTAGTCAGCACATCCCTGACACATCCCACAGGAGAGGACACTGCTGACACTCACTCAGCAGTTCAGTCACTCCAGGGGTCTCACTGACGTCCACCTCTGCTACAACTGTATTTATAATAATCTCATCTACAAATACTGAAGGCAAGCATTGGTCCGTTATTAATGTTCTCCCATTGGTGGATTATTTTGACTGACAGAAGAGCCAAACTTCAGTTCTGCTCAATCTGAGCCAAAACACACATCTAAGATTGTCTTAAGCTTGTGTCAATCCCAGAATGATCCTCTTGTAGCTGATGAAAGATACTGTGTGGGTTTGAACAAGATTAGCTTTTTTAGTGTAGGACTGATATAAAAAGGATTATTATCTGATCCTTTCTTAGTGGAAATTAGGAACTATTTTGCTGAGTGGATGAAGTGTACTGCCAGTCATTCATTTTGGAAAAAAAAAATCAATTCAGTGTGCTTGCTCTCATCACCTTCAGCAGTAAAGGAGGTGATGACATTTACAGGAAAGCCTATACTTTGACGTTTTGTTTTTTTTTGGTCTACTCATTTTTCTAAAGTCAAATTTTGTGACTGAAATATTGTTGAATATTCACATATTACAGCTAATTAAGTCTAATCAATATAAAAAGTTATATATTTTAAACCTGAGTGCAAGCTCAATTTTATGTCATGCAGGTCAGTTTAAAATGCCGTTTCATTTTCTTAGCTTTTACCGCCACCTGGTGGGCAGATTTGGGAAAACACATAGGGCCTTGAAAGATTGTGAGCATAAGAAAAAAAAATACAAAAGTGGCAAAAGGTTACAGACAACTGGTACCCCTTTTTCTGCATCTTCATGAACTGTGAGAAATAAAATAATGTTAACCAAGTGAAGATGCAAAATAGACAATATATATGAACTGTGACAATATCAAAAACACTAAGTTTGTTTTTGCATTTCTAAATTGCTAGTTGTCCAGGTAAAACAGGTGTGGCAAACCAGTTTTATAAATGGACTTAATGTCGAGTAAAAAGAAATATGTACATTTTCCAAAATCCAAAAAACTCAATGCAAGAAACTGTCGTTTTTAAGTGTTTTATTCTTGAAATTATTTTATAAAATCTCATTTACATTTTCATTTATTTTATCTCATATATTTGTATGCTTGTTCATATAATATTCACCAATTAACAATTTTGGCTATTTTCCCATTTCCACCCCCATTTACTCCCCATCATAACTTCTACGTTCTGTTCCCATCACTTACACATTTGTGCAATGATCCTCAGTGCCAGGGTAGGTGGGGGGGTAAAGGAATATGGGTATGGGCCTTGTACATGCCAGGGAAACGGTTACAGAAACAGGAAATGGTAACGAGGCTTCCTAAGTACACCATCACTGGTCAGAACAGTTAGAGAACATCAAAAATAAGAGGACTGACTTCTACAAGGACTTGTTTCTGGTGCTGGTTAAGCCAGTCGTGTACAACTGGCTTCATATTTTTGATGCATTACTTTTGATTTGCCAACGTCTGTTAATTTATAACAACTGGTGAACACAACGTGAGCTTCACATTAGATATTAAACAAGTCAGGGTTTGTCTCCCCCTAACTTGCTCAAACAGTGCCTACAAACTTAACTGCAGCCCTCAAGACTGCTTAGCCCTTTGTAATGACCGACACAAGTTATCAACTCTTTAAAGTCAAATCCACATCCCACTGTGTGTAAACATACATCTACGCTGATGATTTTCTTTCTAGGCTCATTAACAAGGCCAACATATACAGACAAGGCTAAACTTTAGCAAAAATCACAGATTTATGTTACATCAATTTTACATCCAGGCAAGCCATTTTATTATTTTACTCCAGAGACAGTTGTTCTTCATTTGGCAATATAATCACTCGTGAAACATGGCTCAATACTTCTGAAAGTCCTCTTTGTTGCTGGTATGATTTGCAAATAGAGCAGCTGAAACAGTATGATATTTAATCAAAATATTTAGAAAGGCTTTGTTACATGGAAAAATTGCACATTTCCCCTAAGGTCACTGAAGACTTTTTGACACACAAGTTAGCCAATGTTGACAGCTGTCAACAAACCCTAAAACTTTGTCAAATTAGTATCAAACGGTCCCTTTTTAGAGTTTTAACATGACTAAGACATAAAGCACAAATTGTTAGGTTTGTTTAGTGGAACTGGTACGATGTCAGACACTTCATCTTGAATCAAAGATCAGTTCAGGTGATTTCTCTAGAAATTAATTTCACAACTAAATCAAGGGCATAGACTGTTGTATAAGTATATGACACATACGACTGCATTATTTGCTAAAACATTTTAGGTGTGCTTTGTTGAAAGAAAGAAAATCCACACCCTTCAATCATACCCTTGAATTTTACTTATTTTAAACTATCACAGGAGTGACTTTTGTTTGTGAAGCCTATTGAAAAAATGTTAAGATTAATGGGTTGATAAGACACAAACAGGGTAAATGACATTGAAAATCTAAAATATTCTCCAAATATTTTCCAATGACAGAGCTAAACAAGCTTAAGGCATTTTTAAGGTTAGCTCTGACAGAAAATAAAGGCTACAGGAGCCAAAACAGTCTGCAATCAGACTTAGTTTTCAATGAAATGTGATTTAAAATTAGCCCTTGCTATAAACTTCAATATAAAATGCATGTTTCCCTACACACATGGAGAATGGAAGTATAAACAAAATGTAAGCAGAGTATTATATATACATACAGTATATAGTGTTTATATACTGTATATCCTTCAACAAGCGTCAGATATAGAGCTTTTAGTGTTTGAAAAATATATTACTGTAAGGAGCAGAACGATTCTCAGAACTCAAATTATACAAAAGCTACAATAACAGTGCATTGCATGCAGATGAAATCTTAATGAAAAATAGTGTCATATCCACTTTCTTTGCAAAGCTCAGATGCTAAATATACCTTGAAAAGGTTTAAACTCTTTAGCAGTATTTTAGTGTTTGTGATGAACTGAATTGAAACACAATGTGTTTCGGTCAATGGGGAAAAAAATAAAAAAAATTGTAATTGCAACACAATTCAGTGTCACAAAGACACTTAAATGACAACAAAAATTAATAATTTAAGTTTCACAAACTAACTGTATCAAGGTCACTCTAAAGTTTACCAAAATTATCAGGTGTTCCAGCTTATGTCAGCTCACTGTACGCACAGAAAGTAACCAGAAGTAGTACGTTTTCTAAATTGTTCAGATGGCAGAACCACATTTACACAAACTTCTGAAGATATCTGACTCAGATTGGAAGATGATATGGTTCTACTAAGCTTACACACAAGTTGCAAATCACATAGAAGTTCAGTAAATGGTGTTTTCTTTTTTTCTGATATTTGAGGCTAGTTTGAAACCGCAATGTCAAACTGGGTGTTTAAGCTGATGGTATTTGAGGTAGACAGAAACCATAATAGAGTATAAACTTTCATACAACCTAAAACCATCATTGAGCCCATGCATTTTTGCAGTCCCGTGATTTGTGGCCCAGATGAAAAGTTTGATCCCACCTGAGACTGACTGAGAACCACCAACCTGGGATGGGGAGATCATGAACCACGTAGGTTTGAGGAGTACAGTGAAAGGGGAGCTGTGGAACTGACAACTATCTCAAAGAATCATTGTTGAATTTCTTCAACAGCAGCGTTTACATCTTAGCCTTATAATCACAAACATTTCAGAGTTCATTTACATGGCATAATCTTTTAAAGAGAACATATGGCCTCCGACCACTGTTTGTCCCTTTGAGATATCTTCTACCCTACACCCACATACATTAATAAATAATCTAAATAAATCCCACTGCCAGATCTCGAGCCTGTTTAACAGTCTCATATTGTTCCAGAGAATAAAAATATATACTATTGTCTTCCAGTGTAAGTTTTTGTTTTCCCTACATTTTTTCAAGTTTTAAGATACTTTTAAACACAATGCAAGCTCAGAGGTCTTTTTCCATTCACACACACACACACACACACTCTTACATTTATATTTATATACTGTATATATAATATTCATATATTAGATTTGTTAGCTGAAAGGTTAGGCAATGTATATTATGGTCTTTTGGGCTGATTTCATTCAAAATAAAATTAAACTTTTCTCCAGTTTCCCGATTGAGGAGTGTAAAAACTTGAGAACACTGGGAAGCGCTACAACATCACACGACTACTCAAGAGCAGGATGCAAGATAAAACAAAATAATAGATAAAAAGGCCTGAAGTTGTACAAGGCAGAGAGATAGGTAGATGATATGGATCTCTGTGGCATGTGCATTGCATGGCCCCACTGAGAGTAGGAAGGAAATGTACAAGTGAAAAAAACCGACCAAAAAGATAAAACAGAAAATGAAATATTTAGACATGAAGACAGGTGAAGCAATAGTGCAATACTACACTGCATGTTAAAAGAATGAACTGCTTTCTGCCCAATTCATCGGTACACTAAGTGAGATATGGTGCCAGATTTAAAGTTAAGCTGATGGTTGGGCACAAAGTTGTGCTGAGGATTCTTACGGGTGCACATATCTTTTGCATACAAGCCCATACATGAGTCACATGATACTTTTGAGCAGTTCACACAAGTGTGTGATGCACCTGGCTTGTTGCAAAATCCACACCGTGATCCCCCCATGCTGATTCGTTCACTGCTGCCTACCTTTGGCGTTGTCAAGGCAGCAGACTTACTTGGAAAGAGCTTGGTGGACATGAGGGGTTTTTCCAACATTTGAGGGTGAGGATGGGAATGAGAATGGGAATGGGTTAATGTTAAGGGATGTGGATGAAGATGGGAGTGAGTATGAGCATTGGAGTAGACAGAGAGCTTTTCCTTGATGGGAATGTATCCATCAAGTGGTCGCGGGGATTTGGAGTGGTACTCCTGGAGGCCACAGCAAGGAGAAGGGTCCACATCGTGGCAGGCAGGACAAAGAATCATGTCACACCTCTGGCAAGATGTCATTGTTGAGCACCCCAGTCCACAACCTTGACACTTGACACTACAGTGAGATTTAAGCAGCCAGCCATCTCTGACATCTCGAGGCTCTCTAGAAGGTGGTCGAGACGGAGTTTGCCTTCCTCCTGTCCCCGCACCTCCCTTCTCTGTGTACAAGTCGATCTCATCTAAAGAGGACAGATGGTAGGATGTGTAGGGATCAGCTGGAGTAGGTGACTGAATTGGGAAAAAGTCTGCAACGGGGCTATAAGAAGGTGGAGCTGCAACAGAGAAAAAAGAAGCTGAGGTGCTGGGTCTGATGATCTCATCCTTCATATCCTCCTCGGCATCCACAAATAGAGGCTCCTTCCTTAGACTCAAGGACGCCTTCAAAACAGGCTTGTTAACAGCTGCGTGCCAGTGACCAGCCCCATCTGTAACATCCACAGACTTGGATGGTCGACTGCCCCGCCTCAGTTGATGGGCATGAGGCCTTTCCACATCCAGCGGTCGCACAGACAATCGAGCCATATCAGCCCCAAGGCTGTCACGTCTGCGGAGTGCCTCAGCACAGCCAGCTGCATCATCTCTACAACCTCTGCGGAGTTCCAAAGCTTCCAGCTCTGAGGCTGAACCCCGGGCAAGAGCTACTACCTCTCCCAGAAGACGACACTCTGCCTGGGCCAAAAACAGCTCAAATGCTAGCTGCCGGAGATAATTTGTGTCCCCTGGGTGCTCCTGCAAAGTAAACTGTGAATCGTGGTCACGAGAATATCCAATGGTAAGCATGAGAGTTTGGAGCTCAGCATCAAGAATGGCAGACTGCAGATGGTACACGTAGGGGCCAGTGAAGGTCTAAAGGAGACAACATTGGAAAACATAATTAGTGTCTCTTAAATAAAGACAAGAAAAAATCATGTAAACACTCTTTGACATATGATTTAAGAGAATAATAATGTTTTAAAACAATAAAATGTTTTAAATTTCACTTATTTATTTTTGGAAAAGGTTTTTAAATTTTTAATTTATAAAAAAAAAAAAACTTGAACAAAGTACTTGGAGACATTTTGGGAGTTCTGTGAAACAAAACAAATACATTCAACGGGACTCTTCATGAACTACAGAGTAAATTGTTGATTTTAGTTTCTGTTCAACAATATCGCGCTAAACTCTCACTGTTTTTAGCTCATATTATTCCATTGCTAGCATTAAACATGGAATATATCGAGTGAAAACCAAAAACGAAAAAAATTCTAAATATTAAGACAGTAAACAAATCTTATTATAAACTAATGCTTGTAAGAACTGTCTGTGACTAGTTAGAAAAAAAAATTAAAGCACAGCCTAATGTTCTACCCACACTTCATTTAAGTGTAACAATCATAATCTGATGTAGGCTGGAAACTATAAAACAAAATAATCTATTAATGTAAACTACATCATTGTGAAATACACTGGCTACTATCAGCACAGTCTTGTAATCAGTAATAATACTGAAAACTGATGTCCGCTTTTTACAGCCTTTGTAACATTTAATAGATATTGGCCCTAAACTTCAGATGTTCTGGACTCCTCAATAAAAAAAATAAAATAAAAAAAAGACATGAAACTCACCTTTATACATTTGAATTCCTTCTTCCAAGGGAAAAGCAACAAGTTGGTACAAATGGTTTCCAGTGTGTTGAATGCCCTCTCCAGGGTCTTCAGATTACATCCTCTCTGGCAGCGGAGTGAATTCTCTACTACCTCATAGAATCGCACCATGCGAAATCGCTGACCAGGATCTGGCTGGTAGGCTCCAAGCAGAGCTGTGGCTGTGGACAGTAGGGCCTCGCTGTCTTTGTTTCTGCCTTTGTCTCCATTTAGTGTAATTCCGGTTGCAGTACTTCCTCCACCTTCCTCCAGACGCTTTTCCAAAGCCGTCACATACCTCCGAAACAGATCCTCTTTTAGCTTGGCATCCATAGTTTGCCACAGGCTATCGTTCAGTTGTTAATCTTTTCTGTGAGAGCCTCACCCCTTTAGGCACTCCCTGCACCAGGATGCCACATTCAAACACCATTTTTAGCCACCATATTTCACTGTGCACACTGGCACCCACTAACTTTCAATCTTACTGAAAAGTGGCAGAGGAGTAAGACCTTAAGTCCACTTAGAAGCACATCCTACATGAAATGCAGTTTTCTGGTGGCTTCAGTTTACGCAGATGGCTCCAGCCTGTACGGATGCCTTTGTGTGAGCATTTCAAGTTAGGCTCAAAACCTAACTTGTTTCCAGACAAACAGATCTGTGTCAGACAAGATGAAGTAAGGAAGAGCTTTTGCTTTGTCTTCTGTTATTTCAGGGTTTCATTTATTCAGTTCTTTGGCTTCAGCATTTGTAGAGTTTGAGGTCCCTCATCTAGTAGACATTTTGTAGGTCTTCTCAGCCATCTCCAAGCCTATAATCACATATAAAAAAATATAAAATACTTTAATAAATATTAAAGGCAGAAAACATGTTTCTTCTGTTTGAAAAGAATCTGTAACAACAAATCAATGATTTTAAAACAGGTTGAATGAATAACGAGGAAGGTTTGTAAATATGTACTTCTGAGTGAGACGTTCATCAAAAAGTTGGACTGGACATGTTTTGTATATTTGAAACAAAAAGATTGGGGGTTAAAGTGCGGACACGCAAGTTTAGGTTTCACGGTTAGCACGTTTGTCCAGTTATCGATACTACCTACCGAAACCCTAAATCACGTGCAACTAGCATTACTAAACTCTGACACAGAAAATTAGCACACGTTAAAAACTATTAAGTATATTATAAATTATGAAGCCTAATTTCAAGAAGAGAGATGAAGAGTATCTAGATTTGGGAAGCTGACTAGCAGTTTAATTACAGACTCAATGTACATATCGAACGCAACGTTAACACTCCTCGTTGCGTATCTGTTACGACACAATTACTAATTGCCATCGACGGGCAAAAAAACACTTCTAACAGCTACTGCACTTACTCTGTATGTCAAATCAGATAAAATCAATAACATAAACTCCCGATCTCAGCTAAGCAGAGAACGCCCATTTGAGCGCAGCTGGCTAACATATGCTAAAAGCTAAGAGGGCGTTCCATCGCTTCCTAGGGATATTTCTCATGTTTAGAGTCAAATCATCGACGCAGACTGTAATAATCACATGAATCCTATACGAACAATCGAAACCATGCTTCTATAAAGCGCGTACACCGACTTAAACACAAGAACTTCTACCCCTTACCTTTGACAAGTGCTAGCACAGGCTAAAGCTACGCCTCCTCAGCTGTTGAAAACCTGTTTCATTGGAGTACGCATGCGTAGAGAATTGACGCTTCATCGTCATCATGAACCCACGTGCTAAAAAGGATATACAAATGTTTTTATTTTATTCCCCTTATATTAAATAACATCAAAAAGTAATATGTAATACTTTCAATAAACTGCAGTTTATTGTAGCTATATTACACAGATCACTAGTCTAAAATGTGGCACATTATCCAGTTCCAGCTTTTCCAAATTAAAACGATACATACTTATGCAGTAGAAATTTTACAATGGTTTAACACAAATAATGTAAAGTTTTGACTGAAATTGATGAGCTAACCATGACTGTGAAGATCTGAGAGTGTTGTATGAGGAAATCTGAAGTGGCAGAGTAGGATTGGACGATTTTAAACTAAAAATGTATCACAATTAACTGTGGCGTTTAGACTGGTGCGACAGGCCATATTAACATAAAATTTGCTTCACCACAATTACATTCCTGATATCTGAAATTGAATTTTGAGTAGACTTATTAATTCAGGCAAAATACCTATTTGAGATATCCGAAATTACATTCTCATCAGTATAAATGACATCATACCACCAATAATTTGTATGGAGGCTCCAATTCGAGATATTTTAAAATCAATTTTGACTATCAAAATAAAGTTCTACATATTTTGTCTAGTCCTTATTTGCTTTCAATACATCTTGCTTTTTGTTCTGACTATTCATTATTTCAATTGAAGATATCTTAAAATACATCATTATTTAATATATAATTTATATTTGTATGTGAGATTCGACTAGTGCAATTTCAATTGCAGATAAATAGAGGACAAACTATGTTTGTTTGGACATGTCCAGAAGAGGGTCAAAGGATATATTTGGTAGAAGAATATAAATGCTGTTGTCAGGAAAAGGACAAAAATAAATGCCAAAGAACGGATTTAAAAAACGGTCAACCTTGCCTTGGCTGAGAAATCACAAGGTCAACCTTTTATTATTAATTTTAATAACAACAAATATCCAGTGCTGTTGCCTGTCTCACTTTTATAAATGTAATTTTATACCACAATTGTCGCTCTGGATTAAATGAGCTTTTTTATTATTTTTTATTTGATTAAGTTTTGTTTTGTTGTGTTTTTTTTAAGCTTTGTTATGTTGATCAACGTTGGTTGTAGTTCCTGTTAGCTCCGCCCTCACGCTTAAAAAAAATAATCCTGACCCGGTGACGTTGTTACGGAAACGGTGGCGCTGCTGTCTGGTTGTGGCGGTGGTGGAGGGGGGAGGACGGCTGAGTCAGTGAAGAAAAGAAATGGCGATGCTCGGAGGCTTCAGCTCAGCACCGCACAAGAAAAGTGTGTCCGACGAGAGCAACGACGTGTCGGAATTCATCTGTCCCGTTTGTCTCGAAATTTTCGAGAGTCCCGTAACAACACAATGCGGACATACGTGAGTATTTTCGCTTTATTTTCGTTTCGACCTCGTCTACTACCAGCGATGCTATGAAACGAGTTAAAAACAATGAGAAGCAGGGCTTGGTTTTTAAAAACATTGCGGACCTAAGTTGGCGAAACGTCGATCGTGTGTGTGTCCGCTTGTGCTACGACTCTACAGATCTATTTTAGTCGCGTAAATAAGTAACAGAAACCATTCTAGGTAGCTAAATCAGTTTCAGTTTTGTTTACATCAAAGAGCAGGCCTCACTCGGGAGTTGTAGTTTTGCTCTCCGTTGCTGTAACTCACGAAAGCACCGTAACAAAACTACAATTCCCAGCGTCATTTTGAAGGGAGGGGGGGAATTTCCATCGGATTTACGATAAGCTCAAGTCAGTAACATAAACGAAATATCATTGACTTTATTTTGCACAGTTTGTTGCAGCATTTTAGAAATATTAAGACTGATTCGAGTTTTCACTTCAAGCCACTAAAAGACAGATATAATTAATAATGTCTTTCTTGTTCCTTAACTTGTGCATCAAGATTCCTTCCTTTATCTCTTATTAGGTTCTGCCAGAGTTGTTTGCAAGAATGTCTGCGTCCACAGAAACCTGTGTGTGCTGTATGTAGGGCCACTCCAGGGATTCTTACTAAAGCTACTAATCTAGAGGCCCTCATCCAGTCATCTGTGGCAGCTTGTAAGGGATGTGGCGTTCAGGTGCGTTGAATTATTGGTGTGCAAATTCTGAAATAAGACAGCTGGAAGACATTTGATATTTTAATAGAAACTGAGTTTGGGAGCATAGATCAACCATAAAGGCTGGAGGCTTTATTACCCACACATGCTGAAATTAAACTTGTTTTAATCTGAAGTTAGGTCTTAATACTTCTATACAACATTTATGTTGAAAACATAGTATATTTGTTGATGTCGCCTGTTTATTTTTGTTAGATTGGCCTGTCTCAGATGAGAACCCACACAGCAGCTTGTTCAAAATATCAGGAGTACATTGAGGAAGGGGTGAGGACCACTGCCCAGAGCCAGCCTACCGTTATCAGGTGAGAAACGGCAGGGGCAAGCGGAAATGTGTTTTCTAGCCTCTTGAGCAGTATTTTACACCTCACTGCACAGTAATGTGATATTTTGTTTCTAAGCCCTACAGCTTGTGGTGCTTTATCAGACCACATTAGGTAAAACCTCAATGTCTTAATAAAGAAGTGTACCCATAATAATAGCCACATCTGCATCCGTCTGTTCAATGCTCTGCTGTTTCACTTTTATAGAGTTTCACTGGTCTGTTAAGATACAGCTGATGAGGAAGTTGTTACTAAGCCTTATCACTGACTTTATGGAAAGGAAATACTGCCATACACTTGGCATTTCTGATTCCAGATAACTAAGCAAGTTATCTGAAAGTAAACACTATTATATTTATATCAGTTATTTATTTTTAGCATTGTTTACAGCTTAAGGGAAATATTAATTATGTAAAACGGGTCACACATTAGCTGCTTTTCTGTTATTCTTTCCCACTTTTCCTTCTGATTTGTTTAGTTGACAAAAATGGCCACTGTGCACACATAAAAGATCCTGGCTGTGAATAAATGCAGCAGAACAAATTTGTGTTTTTGTGTTTTAAGTTTATAAAAGAGTCAGTGTTACACTCCTGAAAGCCTAATTTTATTTTTATTATAGCATTTATAGGTGTAGTTGTCAGGAAAAACATGAGCTGTTATTTTTCCTGAGGCCACAGTCATCCAACCATCACTATGTCAGGAGAGGTGTCACAACATCACATGACACTTTTAGTCGTTTTATAGTTATACTTTCCAATAGGGATGCATCCTTTTATCCACCCCAATTTCCTTAATTTTGGGATATTGGCAATCAGCCATACTTGCATAAGAATCAGATCTTATCAATCTCTACAAAGGTCTGAAAATCAGCCACTCTCTCTGCTGTGAGATGGTGCTGTTGTCCAGCTAAAACAAGTTTATATTGTTTCAAGCGTATTTTTTAATGTTTTTCAGTAAAATAAGAGTGGACCGTTCAAAGTTTATTGTAACCTTATAACACTGACAGTGTCAGTTATTTAAAAAATTGGTATCGTCCATAATCGGAATTGCTATGTCAGGCTTTTTAAAGATTGGTGATCAGCCTGAAAACTTTCCAGTTTAATTTTGATCTAAACTTTTATTTCATGCTAACAAACAAATTATGCTGTGTGAAATGAAAGAGTAGTTCAAAACAGTGACATATGGTTCATATAAGACATATAAGGTCATTTGACTCAGGTGCAAAGAAAAAAACAAGGTGCTGCAGTAAGTAGACCCGTAAGTGAAAGTATACCTCCAGCTTAATTATTTAGTAACAGTCTGATTTCTCTGAAATGTTGATCAGAAGCCTGATACATACAAGCCTGTTGTGCCTGTTTGAACATACTTGCACTGTGATGAAACTAATGTGTATGGTCTGTTAGTGGGCAGGAAAAGCACCTGAAATGCTTTATCATTTAGTGTCCTAAATGCCAGAGACATCTTTTCTGCATTGTGAAAATATTTCTCAACCTCACGTGGTAAAAAGAAAAAAATAATGTGCCCAGAAATGCAGAGATAAGTGTATAGTACCAGACAAAATGAAACTGATGGAACGCATGAGGAAATACCCTGGATTCACACAGTCTTTAGTAAAACGAAATGAAAGTAAATCTAATCAATTTTTTTTTCTTGATGTTTTATAATGGCCTGCTGGCATTGCTTTAGGTTTTGACTGTTCAGGTTCTGCATGTTCAATTCAATTCAAAAATACTTTATTGATCCTAGAGGAAAATTAGATCATAATAATAGTAATAATTATAAATAATAAAACTGGAAGACAGAGTACCTAAACTTCTTTTACTCTTGTATAATAAATTGATGTATAATTTCCTCAAAAAGCTCCAAGTGAGGGTTTGACTGTTTATTTTCGATGAAGGTGCTGCAGCTTAATGCTTTGTTAAAGGTTTTTTTTATTCTGACATACTTTTTGTCTTAGAAAAAGAATGGCAGTTAAATATATTTAGAACCAGAACTTCTTCATGTTTAAAAGGTTGTAAACATGGGATTTGGGTTAGAATAAGACAATCAGTGAGTCTAGCAGTTGGTTTCATTACAAAAACCTGTATAAAATAAAACTAATACTTGGCACGTGCGCTCTGGCTCTACTGTGGAACTTTTGCCTTTCGTGTTCCAGGATTTTCTTTGCATAATTAGCAAACTTATTTTGCAAACAATCAGTTGTTTCCAGATTTGATGATGAATGAATATCACAGCGAAAGATTTCTGTTTCCCACAGTCCAATGCCAAACCGCTACACTTTCTCCTGCCCCTACTGCAACTGCCAGAACCTCGATCAGGATGGCCTAGTTGAACATTGCACTTCCCAACATGCTCGAGATCCACGTCAAGTGGTAAGAAATCCACATTGCGCTTTTGTCCTCAAGCTCCGCATCATAGGTTTTGTTTTTTGTTTATTTAGTTGTGATTAGTTGCATATTTACAGATTCTCTCTCTTGTTTAGGTTTGCCCTATTTGTGCCTCCATGCCTTGGGGAGATCCTAATTACAGGAGCGCTGACTTTTTCCAGCACCTCAAGATCAGACACACCTTCTCCTATGATACATTTGTTGTAAGTAAACGCTAATATTAATTTACCTTTATAATTCATTAGGGTTGTAACACTACATCCATTTACATCAATATATTGATTAAATAATTAATGATTCAATTACATCAAGGCAAAACAAAAACATTGATCCCTAGCATCACTATATGTTCATTGTGGATTGCTATATCTGTCACAGACTTGTGAATTGAATTGAAATCATGACAGACCTTGTGATACTGAGAAACATGGCATTGTCATCACAAATCCAAATCCACATCAATATGATGAGATGGGTACATTCATATCTTTAGTAACCCCTTCCCCTCTGCTGATGTCTGCAGGATTACTCCACAGATGAGAACACAATGATTCAGGAGGCTTTACAGCGCTCCCTTTTGGACAACTGAAGTGTGAAGAACAATCGAGTGGGATGAGGAGTTCAAGAGGGAGGAAAAAGCAGAGAAGATTGTCTTGAAAAGACACAACTATACACTGTATCATCATGCATCTGGTATAACTGAACTGCTAATTCTTTTCACAGGGGCATCGTGTCGTATTTTTAAGTCTACAGGTTAAATAATCAAAAGAAAAAATCAGACAGAAAGGTTTAAAAAAACTTGCTGATTTGACACTGTGACACAGTGTTTCTGGTGTGGTAATCTCTTTTATTCCCCTCAACGGAGTCTGTTCACTTTATTTATAGTTAGTTTAGTATCACGTTAACTATGTTTAAGTCATTTGTTCAGTAATGGCTCAGTGTCATGTAACCAAAATCTTCCCTGTTGTTGATACTTGATATTAAAAGATGGTTTGACCACTAGGTGGCTAACTATTGCCAGCAAATGACAAACTACTTGTGAGGCTGTCAAGTAATAGTAACATAATATTCGACTCCCGATTGGCATGGGAACTCTCACTGGGAAATAATTATTATTTTTGTGTAAGGTGCTTCACCTGAAAGAAATGTTTTTTTGTTTTTTGTTTTTTTGTTTTAAACCGCTGTTTATGATTGGTCTTTTTGTGTGTGAGAGAGTGTGTATGCTTTTTGTTTTTCTCAGAGTTCTACTGGAAAGTATAAATAATATGAGGGTTAAATAAAACCAGAGATAACCGTTTGCTTCAATGTAATGTTCTTCCCTTGTGTCTTTGTGCCTTCTGGTTTTCTGACTTCCAAAATTCATAGGGCTAATAGTTCATTATGCATCTAAAAATGTGAAAAAGAGAACCATCAGCTGGTGACGATCTCTTTTTGATTTTATTATTCCTTTGTTTATTTGCATGTTTATCACCACAGGAGGGCAGTAGAGTTCCACCTTTCCCTGTGAGATCCAGTGACCCATTACCAGCCTTGTTAAAACTATACCATCAAAGTATTTTTTTCTTCCTTGGTTTTTTGTTTGTTTGTTTGTTTTTTTTTTTTACCCAAGCTTAGTGTTTAACATTTGGGTTTTCATTGAATGAAGCATACAAAAACATAGGATTTTATTGGTCTAATTGTAGTAGCTAAAACGATAGCTTCAATTTTAGGCAAATGATAAAGTGATAAGTTTAAGTTTAATATTCTCATGTCACGTGTCTGAGATAGTATTCATTAAAAAAAATTTAAATCCAGTTTATCGTGGCTTTAATATTATTATAGATGGTGTTTAAGATTTTACCAAAATAGTCAACAAAGGGAGATGCGTGTTTTTTGTTTTTTTGGGGTGGTTTTGTTTTAATTTTCCAATAGAAATTGTGCCTGTTGTTTCCCATCAATGTGTTGATGTTTCAGTTTCAAACACTGATACATGGTTGGATCTTGAGTTGTGGTGCTCATGCATTTTTTTTTTCTTTAACGGGTGAATAAATTTCCTTATATGCAGATCAAGTAGCTCCAGTGCAGAACCTCAGTGCGTTTTTGTTTAGTCTTTAGTTCCGCTTAGATTTACTGTGGATGTTCATTCCCCCCTCATGTCATAACTGTGTGTCTTTCTAATGTGTAATAACCTTTTCTCTGTTCTTGGTATATCTCTCATTCTCTTTTGTCAGCCCTACTGTCAGAGGGTGCTAAATCCTGATAAATTAAAGCTCTTTAATTATTTAAACCTTGGCCCCGGAAATGAAGTGTAGTGATTTATACGTGTGTGTGTGTGTGTGTATGGGAGGGTTATCACTGCTGATGAATGGCTACAGTGTGTCTGTAAAAACATTGAAAAGAAAACTGGTAGGTCCAAAGTTTTGGATTTGCTCAGCTGTCACAAAAAATCTGTTGCAGAGTATAATTCTCTATTTTCGATTGTCTATTAGAAATTAGTAAAGTGTCGCACTAAAACTGAATCTTGTTGGGGAAAAACAAATTCACACTTTTTTCTTAAAGGACACTATAGTCGCCACAGTTTTTCATGAAACTCAGCAGAGGATCTCAAGCACCAAACTTATTGATGCAACCCCTTCTACATCCCTTATATTTCCTCTTTTCTATTGTTTCCCCCTCACAATCAGGTTTTTGCTCCTGGCAGATAGAGTAGTGGTGTTAGCAGAGGAAGAACTAACGAGATACTCGAGTGCTTCCAGGCAGGAAGGAAGTCGAGTAGAAAAACACGGCAGGAAAAAAGTCATGTCTGTTTGGTGGCGCATCTTAAAAGGAAGAAAGGGAGGAGGGTGGAGGCTAAAGGTGGGTAGTAAGAATAGGAAGAGAGAATTGGGTGGGGAGGAAGAAAAGAGAACACATTGAATAAAAATTTCATAAAGTACAGTGTGCGGTTTCTTTGATGAAAGCAGGAGATGGTGTGTGGAGTCTGCAGGCCCTATAGAGGCAGCAATTAATGCTACATGCACCCAGAGGCACACAAAGAGGCATCGTGATGCTGGGATTGTTTTGGAATAAGTGCCATCACTTTGATCTGGACATTTCTCAGAAGCCTCATCCCAAGTAACAAAGAACGTTAAACTAACGTTCTGGTATTGTTCTAGCATGGTTCTGTTAAATCACAACGTTCCTAGAACATTCTTTGAAGGTTATTGACTAGAGTTTGAACAAACCTACATATAACAGTCCAACCGAATGTTAGCCTAACAATGAAGAAATGTTCCGTTTGCCACCTGACCGGGTGAAGATTTGTCCTCATTGCGTAATAAATGATTCTGCGTCTCTGCAAACTGTTCTTGTAATTTTCATTTAGACAAATGTTTTAGTCTAAACACGTTTCAAAAGAATGGATTTGGTCTTGTATTTTGGGGGTTTAGTTTTTTTTTTTTAATAAACACACAAGTGAACTAAGAAATGTTTATTTGCCTTCACATTCATGAATTAATTAATATTAAGGGAATGCTTAAAGAACGTTCTAGCCTAACGTTCTGATAACCAAGCAAAAACTCCACACAGCAATGTTCTGTAAACGTTAGGTGTTAGCATAACTTAAATGGATCGTTCTTGCATTGTTCTTGGGACGTTCTTTTGTTAGCTGGTTGAAGCACATTATCCCCTGAAACCTTTAGGTTCAGTCTGGCTGTTCGATGGTCAAAAATACACTTTCCGTAAACACACATGAGGATTTTGGAGCTGTGTGTGCTACTCCAAACAAACATTCCTATTCTCAGAAAACTCTTTCCTGTTGTGTTATCCTGGTTATTTATTATATTTTTAAGACCAGAAGAGTGTTTTCTTTATATTTTAGGCAAGTGAAGTTGTACCTACAAGTTTTTTTTTTTAGAGTCAGGATGAACTCATTTCAATCACAGTTTGCTTTAAGAGGAAACATGCCAGATCTTAAAAAATTAACTAGATCAGTGGTTTAAAACTCATTTTCACACAAGACCACATGATCGTGGCCAGTTGTGATAAACTTTGATGTTTCGTGTTTAACTAAACACAAACTGCCACGTTCTTCGTCTCATTGCTACGGCTGAGTACCGCTAACAAACAATAACTAAGCTCTACATGGTATTTCCTGCACAGAATTATGAAGCCAAACATGTTGCATAATGATTTGTGTTTTGTATAACAGAACTTGTAACTTGTAAAACAATTTGAAAT
>JARVJO010000024.1:11614109-11642020 GCA_031762555.1 Cynodonichthys magdalenae
TTTTTTATGTTTTTTTTTTGTTGTTTTTTGGGGGGGGGGTGGGGGGGGGGGGGGGGCGCCCACCCAGAGGCATAGATAGTGATAGATTGGCCTGGGAGAGCCGTGATGCAGATCCACTCATCAAGATTGATGTTCTGCCATTCTGCTTTAAGTGCAATTAAATTGGCCCCTGTGTTAAAAAGCCCCGCCGATAACGTGGCTGAGGCTGAGATTACGCTACATTTCCCCTGCGCTTTTCTCCACCTGCATTCCTGCCACGGCCACTCAGAGATTTACTTTACATCCTGGGCCTGTGTCGGACAAAGAGCGAGCCGTTCATCAGCCGCACTGATTTACAACTGTATCTGCAGCTTGTGTTTTCTTTCTTTCTTTTTTTTTTCCACATGGTCCACAAAGTAGTTTTTAAATCAATGCACCCTAAAAGTTTTTAATCACTTTCTAGTTCTTGTCTTGCCGCAGAATTGATCACTCATACATTAGTGCATGTTTAATGTGTAATAATGCACAGTGATTACTGAGAGGAAGGAAGTTTAATGTCTTTGTGAACAATTCCAACATAACTCATCTCTGGCTGCAGGCTGACAAGGTTGTCTGTTTAGTGCACGAGCACTACTCGGAACTGAAGGTCATAGAGATTCATCGCAGCTTGTTTTCATGTCTGCTGCTCTGAACAGTTGCCGGAAACTGATAGAGTTTGGCTGCATTCACTCCCTCGTCAGGCAGCACAAATAATTGATAATGTTCTCATTTTTTCTGCTAAATGAAAGTATTTGCAATAATTCTAATTGAACGTCCATCACAGTGCAATCCATCTCTTTTTCCGTCTCGGTCTCCCGTTTTGCCAAAGGCCTCGCCCACCTCCGTCAGTGTCAAGTTGTTAACCTCGTGTCAACTGTGGCGCAGGGCGTATTTGGACCCGGTTGATGGATGGGTCTTGGTGGACTTGTCCCACGCAAACATATTCTCAGAGTCAGCTGAGAAAGGTGCAACATGAGTGTGTGTCACCGTCTCACACCATCCCACACACACGCAGTTGTCAATCCAAGGTTTAGTCCCTGGACTCAGGCGGGAGCTGTATGGCCTGCTGACACCCGGTGTCTCCTGTTAGGACCCAGATGGGTGGAGCACTGACCCCGCTATCTCAAACAAGCAAAAAATTTCCAGCAAAGGTTCAACTTGACCCGTGTCCTCGGCATCATTACGTTTTTCATGTGAGGGCTTGACATCCTGTTCATTTAACTAACCAGCTCAGCCTGAAGGAAACATGTCATGATCAAAGGAGGGCTGTTACAACTGAGCATGATTTTATAAATGTACTTATTTATTTAATCTGCAAATAAAAAATTAAAAATGATACATGTGGGTCTATCATAAACATGTGCCATCTTGGATTGATTAGATAAAAAGTTTTACATTTTTAAATGTGAGCCTGCTTTTACTAAAATAAACAAAACCAACAACAGTTGCAACATTACGGCGCTTTGTGCTACTGAACACGTGATTTAGGGCAGAGATGGCATGGATACATGACTGATCACTCGTCAATAACCTGAGTTCATCCAGCATCATTAGTCATCCGCACCACATCCTGTCATTCCACACAGCTGCTTGCCGTCTCCCTCCTCCACCTCTCATTTTTCTCTTTCTGACCAACTTTCTCAGTTCTTTTTATTCACCTAAACAGCTTTCAACTGCATTGTTGTCACATTTCTCAGCAGCTGTGGGTGAAGATAGACTAAAAATACAAAAAAGAGAGTGAAATAGTTTGTGTAGGTGGGGAAGTTAATTTATATCCCATGTGTTCTTTCTTTTTATTTTTGCCTTTCTGAATGAGAGGGGTGGAGGTTGTCATAATGTGTTGTCCGCTTTGCCTCAGAAGGTCAGCGTAACCAGGAGTGCCTGGTTGCAGCGGTCCTCTCACAGGGCACAATGGGAGGGGAGATCCATCACGTCTGTCCCTAACAGAGTGGGGTTCTGTGGGGGTGGAGGCCACAGGGCTGGGTCTGACTCTGACTGGCTGATGTAGGAGACACAGACAACAGGATGGGGCTAGTTAAACTTTAACCAGCTCTCATCCTACACACCGAACACACAATTCTCTGCTGTGGGAGATGGTGATATTTTGTCGACCCCAAGATCCATGACCTGCCGCCCACTGGGACCCCCTCTCGCCCACTCACCGCCCCACACCCAGCTGCACCAATATGGATATCTGCTGCAAACCGCCAAACTTTTGCCTTCAGTGTGGGAAGAAGATCAGCTCTGAGGTCTCCTCTGCATCTGTATGTGCAAGTGGCTGTTTTAACCTGGCCCTCTGCACGTGCCGCGCCACCTCCTGCCTCGTTAACCAAGACTTCATATTCCAAACGCGCTCACTTCATTGTCTGTTTGCATTGTTGCCACCAGTGTTGACACATCTTCACAATGAATCAGAAGGAGGGGTTAGTCCTGTGGACACTGTTGTGCTATGAAAAATGATGGTTCGTCTTTTTATAGTCATTTAATAGCTGCTCACTTTGATAGAATTTGGCAAAGAACCGCCTCCAGTGAGTTCACAGTAAGTCTTGAAAATCATGTTTCTGTGTCGGCCCATTCAATCTTGTCCCCAGTGTTTCATAGGAAAAAAACGGCTGTGACAAATGGGATGTGAACAGACTTGGGGTGGCTGAGGGTCACGTCAGGTGCAGAACAGGTCGGAGATATTATAACCCAATGTGTTCCTGTTCACTGGTCCAATCATCTTCATTGATTGAAGCCATGATTGAGAGGGTGTACCTTTTTTATATAGCACCAATAGAAGAAAGTGAAGGTTGTAATGTATAAGCTCTCAAGAAAAGGGATAAAACAGCAAAAATATTACAAATTACCTAATACTTTGCTTTGGTGTGCTTACAGTACAATACAATGCAAATAACTGCTAAGTGATTAAACAATGTATGTGTGTATGTAGCTGATGCTAGCAAAAATATCATTATGTTATCTGCAGACATAGTGCAACTTCAAACTTCCAGTAAATGTTAATCAGTCCTACATTTTATCTTGAAGCTATTGTAGCTCATGTTGGTTCATAGAACAGCTTCACTGCTAAGATGTTGGTGAGTTTGATGACAAAATAACAAACATCAGGTTGACCAGTTCAAACCTTATTCTAATATTTTAATCTTTTTTAGAACATGCTAACTTGCTGTTGCTGATCCATTTACCCTTAGAATTGAACTAAAGCAACAGAAAGTCATCATCAAACCATAGCTCAAACGCAGAACAAAAGGCCCAAACTGTGATAGCACCACCATCATGTTTCAAAAGGTTATAAATTTATAAATATTTGTATATATTTATTTTAAATTTGGTAATCATTTTATAAAAAGAAAAAAACGTAATTAAAGTTCTATTCGATATGAAACCACTCTTAGCAATCTTGTTTTTTTGTGCATGTTCATTTTTTTTCAGATATTTTTTTTTTTTATCAAAATCAATAGAGTGCTTTGAGGGGGATTTAATTTTTCCTTGCACACTTGTGTAAAATTCTTGTTTAGTGTGTCTTTCCTAAAATAAACTCAATAAAAACTCCATAACATTAACCATTATTACAGACATTTACAGCTGCTTAGTTTTATTTGAAGATGCATTACTGCTTTGCTCTTGAAGAAAATTTGGTTTGAATTAACTGCATTTGAACACCTGTTAATTTATGTTATTCAAATTCTTTACAAATAGTAACATTTTTAGCTTTATTAAAAACAGGTTTTCGGACAATTAGTTTTATTTTCTTCATCATCATACTTTTTCTGAAGCCTAAATGTCATCATCTATGTCGTTAAAGTTCGACTTTTAATTCACCTTTAAATTCACTGTTGATCTTTGAAGTCCATATTTATTTGTTTCTTTTAGAAATGTAATTTTAGATTATATTGCTTAATACAGCACTGGACTGAACTACAAATGAGTGAAAATATGGCCAAAGTCCAAATTTTATTTTATTTTATTTTTTATTTATTTTATTTTGCACAAAAGTCAGAGGGTTACAAGATGTTTTTAAACAACAATAAAATCTAAATACATACATATTACATTAATCCTTTTAGGGGTGTCTAAAGGTTTATGAACTCCTGTTTTTACACAAAACAAAATGTCAAAGAGTGAACCAAACCCTAAACCGAATCGTCAGTAACATGAGACATGCTGTTTGTGCATCATATTCATGAGAGAGTGCATGTCATGTGATAGTTTGATTTAATTAAGTTTGATGAGGTGACTCGGCCCCCTTCACACACACTTAATAATGCAGTAATTTCTGCCCATTTGAGCTGATGAGAGTGAGCAAACTGACATTCCTCGGGGAGGGGAGGGGGCAGTGTTTGGGAAGTGGTTGAGCAAGAAGCGAATGTTTGTTTTGTAAAAAAACATCAGGGTCAAGATTGGAAATAAGGTGCTGCTGGGGAGGAAGAGGGAAGAGGTGAGAGGAGCTGTCTGTTTGTACAAACCAAAGAATCTGTCATGTGTCGCTTCGTGTTTTCCTCGCTGCTATGTCGAGGTGCTTTTGACAGCCAGGACTTTCTCTCCTTCATCCAGGCTGCAAATGACATTACGGAAATTGTGTTTGTTGCTTTGGCCCGGCCGGGGACTCCTGGGAAACGGGCGGGGTCGCTGGGGGTCAGTCAAACAAGGAAAAAGAAGGGAACAGAAGAGGAAAACAATAAATAAATAGCGAAACACAACAGAAAACAGGGGGCATTAAAATCTTAAATATTGGTAAATCTAAATCGTGTGGATGACAATATTTTAGTTGTTGCAAGGTGTGCCTGTGTCGTAATGTGGAGAACTCAAACATCAACAAACTCTAACTCACCTGAGCAGGAATGTACAGGGATTACCACCTCCAGCATAAATACAGAGGAAATCTACTTCTTGTCTCGCAGGGCATGCTTCGACTTCTAAATATTTCAGCAACAAAAATGAACCACCCTCTCTGGGGGACAATCCTGTGCCTGATTGCTTGTACCTGGCTTTAATAGCCAGGAGGGGAGTCCAGGTCAGACTAGGCCACACTGGAGTCTCCACCCTGCAGGTCTGTGCATCCCTAACATTCACTAACAAGGACCAGGGGAGCAGCAGGACAAAGGCTTCTCCATAAAGTGCAATTACAAGTTGAAGGTAGGATTTTGTCCAGCTATATAAGTGGGATTTCCCCCCCCCCCTTTTCCTTTTTACAGCTCACAATCAATCTTTAATGAGCCATTGAATATTAACTGGATTTGCACAAGCTGAGTGTCAACTCCCAGGAGCTGGAGGCCCACGGCTTAGCCGACGACTGGGATGAAGGAAAGTGTGAGAGTGTTACATGTAGCATAAATTCAATATTCCTTTTCTAAACATTCACTGTGGGAAAGGCAAGCAGAGTTATTGTAATCTGGATCTACGTCAGAATCTTTTTTACAGTGGAAGAAACAGGTGTAAGAAAACAAACAACTTTGAGATTTTAAGATGTTTTAAGAATTTTAGTAATTTCTTAATCAGAGACTGATTATTAAAATTGGTCCAACAAAGTCCCCTATGTTGGTTCTTTGCAAACCTCCACAGGCTTGAAGCTCAGCCTGAGCCCTGCAGCTGGACCTGAGTGACTCCCCAGAACCCCTGCCAGGCACTCCTCTTCCCGCTGAGCTGCCGGCTACTGATTAATGGACGTAGTCTTGTGATCATAAGGCTGAGACATGGCTGAAGGCCTGGTCTCTCGTTCTCTCTTCGTGTCTTAGGGCTACAGATAGTCCTGACACAGATTAGTCCTCGATACTGGCCCCGGCAGGAAGACCTCTTGGGTGGAAGAGCAGGCCAGGAGGCCCGAAGATAATGAGACCCCTCACACACCTTTTAAAAGAGAACATGTTTATGGTTACTTAGAGGAAATTGATTTGATTGTGCCAGAAATGCACACGTGAACACCGCTGGCACTTTTATTAGCTATTTGTCTTTTAGGTCACAGCTGGAGAAATTTATGCCCACATTGGGTTTAAGGAGAGTGGGTGCTGGGCTGTGGGTTTGTGTGTTTAAGAGAGTAAATAATAATGTGTGTGTGCACAAACAAGCATGTGTGCATTTGCTACCTTCATATGAGAGCAGTTGGTGATAAGTGATAGACTGGAGGGGCACTTTAACAGGGTGTCCATCATTAAGTATCAGCCTTAATGACTAAAAGCACATAAAGGAGGCAGAGGAAGAAATAAAACAACAAGATTTGTTGGCTCCCATTAATCCTCTCAATTGATGTCAACAGGCAGCTACTTTCACCTGCTCATGTTTTCATGTTCATGCCTCTTGATTTTATTAAATGACAAATGTGTGAATGTGAATTCCAGCTCATAATGTCACAGTTCTACAAAAATGAAAGTAGCTTTTTATGTGTTGGGTTTTATGAACATGTGCATTTTGAGTCTGTATTGAGTCTTGTATATGAAATTGAGATGTTTTATTAAAACAAAACAAAACAAAACAAAAAAAAACCCAGGGTAACTTCATATCACAGATGACATAGATCACATGTTAAGAGTTACGTTTCATAAAACAGAATTGAGAAAGAAAAAGCAGGAATAAATAATTTATATGCCACTTTTTTATTGTTTTATTTGTGTGCCTATATTATAATTCAGTATATTTATACATTTTGACTTTCCCTCTGTGTTCAGTTAAGTTTATATCTATTATTGGATGATATTTATTATTTGTGTCAACCAATTAGGAGTTTGTCAGCCAATCACACTCTGGTTTTTGTTAGTCTCTCAATCAGCAGAAAACCACTCAAAACTTTTCAGGAGAAGTAGGTGTACATATAAATGTGGTTGAGAACAAATGTTAGTTTTAATGTTCTTTAATTAGTAGTTCTGTAGTCCGAACTAAAAGATATGAGCTAAAGAATGGTACAGGACCGGCCCCTGGCATAGGCGGCGCATAGGCAAATGCTAAGGGTGCTGTCCATCAAAGGGGCGCCACAATTGGAGGACAAAAATATATATTTTTTATGGTTAATTTAGTCTAGAACAATCACCGGTTAATCGGGTTTATGAAGGTAACATTTTCTGCTTTGTTACTACATGAGGTGTTATATGCAGAGGATGTTTCTTCATAAAAGTATCACATGATACAGTCATAACTAACTCCTGGTGCTCAGTGTGTAAACAAAAAAAACAAAACAAAATAAGGATAATGAATGTTTTAGGTATGATTTCAAGTTCAGGTTAAAGTCTGGTTCTAAAATACTGATTTTATGCTGATTTATTAATCCCAATGATTTAGTAAATTGCTCTTCACATACAATGTATGCAAATTGACAGTGAGATTTAGAAAACTGTACGAAGGGCCACAACAGAAATCTTGCAAAGAGGGCGCCACATAGGCCCGGTCCTGTGGAGTTATACAAGATTTGATTTGTAAGAAGGTGAGGAACATTTTTACAAATAGAAAAACAGAAAAAAAAAGCTACCCACCGTCTTTCTTGTCAGACTTTTGGACCAAATTCATGCATGTGCCCATGTTATCATTTGTCATAACTTTTTAAATAATACTATGGTCTCATGTAATATTTCTTAGTATGTGCTGTGTTTGTGAATGACTCTCAGCTACTGTCACTTTCAATTTTAGCTCAATATTTGTAAAAATTTACTGAGTTTTTGCCAGTTTGGTGGAGCTGGTGCCTAACAGATCCAACCCTTTTCTGAACATCTGCCCTAAGTTGTAAATGTACATCCAATTAATAATTTTGGAAGGTTCTATTAACTTTCAATAGAACACAGATATTTTGTTTTACTACTCAGTCGGTGACTCTACCACACCAAATTTCAGCTCAATATCTGTAAAATACATTACTTTATGTTCATGTTTGTGTAATGTTGCTTATCGCCGTTTTGAATTAAGTTGACTTTAGAAGTTATCAATGGTACTTTAAATCTACATCCAGTGATTACTTTTTGATAGTTTCATTAAAATCTATCCAGTAGTTCACGAGATATTTTGCTAAAACAACAAACAAGTGAACACACACAGCCAAAACCATTATCCCCTGCCTGTCTGTGGTGGCTGATTATAAAACAGAAAAAGACTCAGCCCTCAACCAATCTATTCTATTAATTGTTTTACATTTTCTTGTCATTCACAGGTGAAAACATGATAGATTGATGTGAGGGTGCCACACCTTGACTGCATTAAGACAAATCAAATTCATCCGCCCAGCTTTTTTCTTTCTGCTGCCATCCATCAGCCTCATTGCATCACTCCTGACACCAGTGTGCATGTGTTGTTGTCAGCTGTGTGCATTTCTTAAATTTATCTGCCCTTTGGCAAAGGTTGTGATTTAACTAACAAGTCTCATGGTAACACAAACAAAAATACTCTAACATCTGTACTCCAGTGTCTTTTATCAGCTTTGTTACAGCTGTCCTTAGTTTTATTTTCCTGCTGTATTGATCCCATTTTCATTTTAAAAGAGGTGGAAGCTTTTCTTCATGTTATTGATGTTGTGCGTTTGGAATAACACCTACCTACTGAGGCTTTAAATCGGATTTAGTCACCGAACGTATGTTAATGTTTGTGTGTGTGTGAGCAATCTGACTGTCCCCTGGGGGACCGGGCTCCTGCTCCTCTCTTAGGTATAATGGAAGCAATGTGTCCATAATCCCAGAGAATGACTAATAAAAGAGAGTAGCGCCTTGGGCCTGTTCCCTCAGCAATATTATGGCTGGGTATTAAACTGAGTGCCTGCATAATACTGTCAAGTCACTGTTTTCTCAAACACAGCCCACATGCACTTCATTTATTCACTCTGTTCCTGCATATCTCTGGATCTGCACGAGAAAGCTGAGGTGTTCTTTACGAGGTGGGATCGTTCTCATCCGACTGAAAACTGTTTATGAAGTTTTGAATCTGTGAATCATCAGATCACTGGCGTTGCATCCACAGATGCTCGAGGCACTCATGAATGCTGCTTTAATGGAAACTAAACGCTGATTGAATACTAATAAGCCATGACACCCTAACCCGCAGCCCTCCACCCGATACCCCCATACTCTCTTTAAATGCTCTTTAATAGCCATGTTAGTGTTATACAAGACGCTCATTAGACACTTTAATTGCTTTGATGGAAGTTGACAGCAATGTAGATTGGCCCGGTTGCACTACAGACTGAGCGTGGTGGTTTGTGGGGGTCAGCGATAGGGTGCTGTCACTGACTAAAGTGGTCATGGAGGATCGTCTGTCTGGATTTGTGGCAAGGAGGAGATTGTCCCTATGGAAATATGAGTGTCATTATTTTCAGGCGTTTGCTTTCTACATTTATTAAAATCAAGGATGAGCAGTCTAGACTAATTAAAAGAAAGACGATCAACTTCATGGTTCATATCATTTTCTCAGTTTTGTGGGGATGATGTCACACACGATCTGGTGTCGTGGCTCCTTCTGGTGATTGGAGAGTGCTGCTCATTTCAAGATGATCACGAGTTAAATCCGTTTGTTTATTTTTGTTTGTTTAATATTTGCAGTGCAAACCTTTTATCAAAACATGTTATCACACCTTCATTTGTACAGATTTTAGAAAATGTGATTATTGCCTAACATTTTATCTGTCTCTCCCTCATTGTGTGTGCGTGTGTGCTTTTTAAAAAACAAACTGATCATTATATTTATTCAGATGAACAAAACCTCACGAGTCATTTTAGAGGAAGGAACAAAAGTAAAAACTGATATAAAGAACACTTCCATCTACCCATAGGATAGATTAACCAACCAACCAATAACATTGTTTGGATTGGCAGATTTCTTCACTAAAACAAGAAGTAAAATCTGAAATGCGATGAGAGTGATGAGGTCAGAAAGATGACCTAAAACTGAATCAGTTTGAACACAAGAAAAATTCAAGTTATCACCAGAAAATAAAGCATTATAAAAACTCAACTGAAGAAAACATTGACTTTTTCTTTAGCTCTTTTATAAATGTTAGAAATGCATTACAAAATTATTTTTATTATTCAGTTAAAAAGAATTGCATTGCTGCTTCAGATAACCATAATGTAACAACGGCATTGTTAAAACGGCATACAGTAAATGAAAGTGCTCACAGTGTTGTTGGGACCTATTGTATTTTAAAGTTAGTGCTGTTTGTTATTTTTGACAAAATGATGATGTTATGGGCAAAATAAATATTTTTTACAATTATTTTTTCAGCCAATTTTATCCCTTTTAATTGACAACAGTGTGTCAGATGTCCCCACATCCACATACATTTAGTTTTTTTCTTCTTGTGAGAAAAATGCTGTTCTGACTTCATACTAGAGAAGATGCTCCTCTGTTCTGCTTTCAGTGGCTGCTTGATATGCACTTGTCCTTTTACTATTCATTCCTGATCAAATCGTAAAAGGAGAGAATGAATGAGCGGAGTCCAGTCATTGCTCTGTCTCAGCCTGTTATTATGATTGATTTGAGTCTGAGACGCATATTGCTTGGCGGGCCTATTCTGACCGTACCTCATCACCGAGCATCGCTAAATGCTTTAAAAGCATTGATTTGCCTGAATTACAACATAGCATCAGACCTCTCACCTGTCTTCCGGAGGCTTCCACCCAGCCTGCATGTGTGTGTGTGAGGCAGCGAGCGAGAAAGTAGAGGCAGATCTCACCTCCACATATCATAACACACGGCTCTTCCCATCTCCTTTATCCCACCCCGAGCATCCCTCGTAATCTCCATCCCATCGATTTGTCCCATAAAAGGTGTTTAATTCAATCAAGAGGAAAGTGAGTGCCTGTTTTTCTGGGCCCCTGTCGATAGTGGTATAATCAATTAGAGTGGGCCTGCACCATCCTCACTCCTGCTCACATTCATGTGAACTAAAAACTAACATTATCTAGTTTTGTTCTGCTTGTTCTACATGACTAATTCATTGTTTTACTTGCAGACACAGACACGTTTAGGTGCATATTATAAAATAAAAAGGTTTAAAATTTCTAGCAACTGGAATTAAAATGATATGAAGTGGAAGATGAAAAGTAAATAAAACAGCATAAGATTAATGAAAAGTCTTAGTCATCAACATGTATTAGAACTAGATACAGGGTTGGAAGCTGGAAATTGAAGCCACAATGGACAAGCACTAGTTGCAGTGCAGTGCAACTTTTAAATCCTGCCCCTGCATGTGAATAAACAGGACATTTTCCTGAGTATGCTTTGTTTCTAAATGTTCAGTTTAAAATAGTTCATTTTAAAACGGGTCATAATACAACAGGGTTGTCAAACTCATTTTCATCAAGGGTCACATGAGCATATACTTTAAAACAGCACACACTTTTTAAGACATTAATACATTTTTGAGGCTCTTGCGGGCCACATAAAATGCTATGACAGGCCACATTTGGCCCATGGGACTTGAGTTTGACACATGCTTTACAGTGTTTAACAATGTCAGTGAAATGATTGTGTGTAGGCAGGACTTTTATATCCATGGTACAGTCCCATGTCTCTACCGACTCTGGCTCAAAAATTACAACATGACACCCAAAAAATTGGCTTCAGTGTTGAACCGTGGAAGTTAATGGAATCACTTCCTCCATTTTTATTTATGTTGATGGTTTTTATTTTCTATCAGGATTAAATTCACTGATGATCCAATTAAAAAATATTTCTTTCAAATTACAAAATAAGAAGGATGTTCTGGATGTCTGTTGAGAGTAACTCATCTTTAAGTTCAAAATGTCTCTTTTTAAAAAAATGTAATTAAGACGTGTATTTAGGTCAATCTAAGTTTCAATGGATACAGGATTTCAACACAAAATACAGAGACTTTGTTTTTACAATGTGTGTTGTATTTTGTTCACATGGATAGCAAATCAACACACTTGACACCTCCCCACTAGACAATAAAGAGAATAAAGGAATAAAAAGGTCCGATTCATCAAAATCTCCACTGCCTCAGAAACTCTACCACCCAGTAAATTAAACAATATTTCATAATCACTCTGACAATAAGACAAGAGACAGCAATTTAGGCTTGATAGCTCCTTCTCAGCAGAGAAGTGCACACACACGGATGCACATAATTATCAGAGCGGACATGCTCTGGAGGCCCAAGACACTCCCAGAGTACCTGCCCAATCAAGTGTCCAACAACAGACACCCACCCAGCCTTCATTTATCTTGTCTGTGAGTGTACGTATGTGTGTGTATGAAGCTAATTACCACCATGAACAGTCCCACACAGAGACCTAACCCAGACATCGTGGCGCTGTCCAGGGACAGGGGAGGAGGGTAATTAGCCTTCCATTATTACAACACGTAGACACACACTGAACGGTGAGCTGGTAGGAGGGATGGGAGGTTGTGCTCCAGGACTTGTTTCTGGTCTAAAGGCATTGTGGGAGGTCAGAGTTGACGATATGTGAGTTGGTTGACAGCTGGTGGAATTGAGCGGAATTATTACAGTTTTTATTGCTTCAACCTGCCTACTTTCGTCAGTGTTTGGTCAGATGGTAATTATCATTTGCCACCATGAAAGGCAGGAGATAAAGTAACAGCTTTTGCCTCATGTGTTTGTGTGCAAGTGTGTATCAAACTGCAACTGTATAGTGTCTTAGTAACAAAATATAACATGTGTGACCAAAAGTTATCAAGTGTCAAACGGAATTTGTCTTAGATGTAACATAATGTTATACTATAACAATGAAATTGATTCATTTGTTTATATTGATCAATTCATATATAAAGCAGTTATAATTATTAATAATTTATTACTAATGGATTCTCATTTAATTTTTACATCCCTATGAACCACTGGATAAATGTTAATAAAACTGTCATGTATTAACTGAACACATCTGATTCTTTAGGAGTCAACTTAGTTCAAAGTGGGGGCCACACTCAACCTTATGAAACACTAAAATAGCAATAACTCAGTCAAGATTTTAGATGCTGTGTTAAAATCCACTGTGATAGTAGTTCAGAGTCATCCTCAACATATACTAACTACCAGCAATACCAGGTCACAAGAGATTTGCAATATTGCACAATATTCCATGTTATATTGTTATTTTCAAGGTTGACCAAAACAACTTTAACTGCATCATTTCTCAATGTACAATAATGTTGGTTTTAAAAACTCTAGCATGAGTGGCGTTGGCCAATATGTATTTGTTGAAAAAATGCTTGTGCTTTCATTTAGTATGATTCTCTTGATATTCTAGATACTTTACACAAAAAGTTCTCCTGAATCTCTCCTGTAAAAAAAATAATATAGTCCAAATTAACAGTGTGCAAACTCAGTAATTGTCTGCCTGTCAGTGTAATGGTAGCTCTGAATCGGTTGCTTGCGTACATAATTGTGTTTAAACTATAATTGTCATAATTGTGTCCAATTAGATAGTTATTGAACATCTGCCTCAAAGGAGAGCAGATAAAGGAGGATATACCAAATTAAACATTATTCATCCGTGGCAGTCAATAACACAAACACAACACTGCTTGGCTCTCCAAGAAATCTTCTCTCTGCCAATACCAACGCCACCTTGGGGCCTTTATGCAGTGTACAGCAGGGAAATGGTGCAGGTGGATTGAAGTTGTTGGAAAAAAAAACCCTCACAATTTCAAGCTTCTCAAAAGAAGTACTCAAACCTCTTGCTGGTCCAGATGTTGTCTGGGGGTGTATAATCATGTCAAAACCTTCTATTCTTCTCTAAGAGTACCTCTAAAGCAGTTAGATACCTCCCTCCCCCCCACATGGTCCTGGGCATCATCATTTTCTAGCAACCATCCATCTTCGGGCTGCGATTAATTCTCTTCATTTCCAAGCGCAGGCCATAAATCCTGGCACACTTAATTAATTTCACGGCCAACGTGGGGCTCCCGTAAAGCGAGGATTGTTCTCGCAAAAGCCCATATTAATTATGCTATTTTACAGCCATCTCATTGAAGGCTGTGTTTCATCTTTCATAATTACATTTTCAACAACAGGGGCAACAAAAGGAGTGTAATTATACATTTGGCGGTGCGCTCGCTTGCAATAAGTCACTGTTAGCGTCCGGTTCACGACGTAGCGCTCAAGTGACACAGCAAGGTGCAGAGTTGCAGGATCTGCAGCCACTCTGTGTTTTACTGCAGTTACAGTAACTGAGTTTAGGTGAGGGGACTTTATAATGCAGAACATATTGAAAGCATGGCCTGCTGGTGGAAATTGCGTTGATGAAGTTAGAAGAGATTATTGTCACATTGAGGCTCTGGCGATCATTACTCTTCTGATGGAGCTAACTGGGTCTGTGTAGTTGAGCTTGTCAGCTGCTCTCCTGATGTTCTGATGGCAGCGTCAGCCAGATGTGTTTCTCATATGTCTAAAAGCTGCTTATGGATCACAGAGAGGCAACAGTCTGGTCGTTTGATGGTCCCCACTGTTGCATTCTCCCACTGGCCTGTGGCAGAGGTCACCGAGTCATGATGGGTGACGATGCTTGTGTTAACAGCCACCTACACACTTGGTCCGGCGTCCTGCCCTCCGCCCACTCATTTTCAAAGCTGAGCAATAATAACATACTCAAACACATATGCTCGCCACAGGAGCTGCCATAATCATGCTATGATGCATGGGATGTTGTGGCTGCCACGTTGGTGGTGCCATTAAAATTGGTTTAGTCAAGAAGATGGAGCGTCACCAGTCACCAACTTATACTCTTTAACTTTAGCAAATGTGAGTACTGGATTCACCCAACTGTAAACCTTTTTTGAGGATTTGAGAAAAATAATTCCTATATAACAAAATGATTTTTAATCAAAAGGCATCGGCTTAAAGAGATTGTAGGAGAGTTTGAAAAAGGTGAAAGCTATATTCAATTAAAAGCTTGAACTAAGAGAAACTTATACAGTTCTCAGACTTGAATATTTATTTACAAACATGTAAGGTTACCACACAACCTCACAGTGCTGGGCCAGATGCCATACCCTATCTCTGTTCAGGCTTTAGCAAAATGAATGAATGAATAATTTTATTTGGTCACATTAAAGAACACTTGACACAAAACAAACAAAATTTTATATGACCTATATGACCAAATAGGTAGAGGCAGAAGCCAATGGCTTGTTGTGCCTCACCCAGCAATTCCTAATGGATTCCCTGAAACAAAATACACACACAAAAAAAAAAACAACAACTCACATATACTTCAACTTATCCTGGTTATATGCACCATTTATATACACAAAATATAAATCATTAATGCTGATTTTTAATAAAAAATATCATTATTATCAGTACAACAAAAAAATGTAATATATTACCATCACAATTGACTACTATAAACAATGACTCGCAATTAATTTACTTTTTAACTTCTTTTAGAAACTTACAAGTGAGTCACTAAACTTAATTTCACCACTTAAATTATTCCACAATTTTGTACCCAACACTGAAACACATCTGTATTGGATATTTGTTCTTACTTTATGTACTTCAAAAATAAAGAACTCCCTTAAATTATAATTATTTTCCCGTAATTTAAAAAAATGTTGAATACCATCAGGAAGACTATTTATTCTTACTCGATATAATATCTCCAGTGTTCTTAAATCACTAAATTTTAAAGCAGAAGACTGTAAGAATAGTCAATTTATGGAATCAAAAAACCCAGCATTATTTATTAATCTAATTACTTTTTTTGAAATTTAACTATTGGATCTATATTGGTTTTGTAAACATTACCCCAAACCTCTACACAATAGGACATATATGGCACTAGAAGTGAAAAATAAAGTGCATGCAGACAACTTCTATTTAACAATTCTTTGGTTTTAAAAATAATTGCAACTGATTTTGATAGTTTTTGTCTGATATACTCTATATGTGACTTCCAAGAGAGTTTTTCATCAATGATTATTCCCAAGTATTTTACTTCAGGTACTCTTTCAATTTCAACTCCATGTAAATTTAATTTTATGTTATGTCTCACCCTAACTCCACTAAACACCATAAATTTAGTTTTACTTTCATTTAAAGATATTTTATTATTAATAATAATCAAAAAAATGACCCTGAACTCTGACTACTTCCAACATTCAAACAAAACTCAACCACACCTGCTGGGGGGGGTTGTCCCTCCTACGTCAGACTGCAACAAGAAAAGACTACCAGGTTTTCAAACCTAATCGCTTCAGCTAGTGAGAAAAAAAATATGATGTAATTGACTGTTATTTACTTGAGGTGTGCATTAAGCTAAATAGAGACTTCTTGATTATCTGCTCTACAATGAAAAAACATTTGGTTTTGCAGAACAGAAAATCACAACCTGTCTCATAGAAACTTTCAGTCATTAACTATTTAAATTAAATTATTATCAATTAGATTTTATTTCAACCATAAAAAAGCATAAATTCTAAAAGCAAAATATGTGTATACAAAATGCAATTAATTAATCAAAAAATATTCTTCAAGGGGTTCAGTGAAAAAAGCTTATAATCAAATTATATCTTACCTATTATAGGTGGCTCTTTGAATGTCCTCAGTTTGGTGGTTTAATTCTGACCAGAATAAGGCGCTAATGGCTATAAGTAGATTCAAGCTCATGGTGGATTACTTCTCTCATAAAACAACTCAAATCTCAAAAAATTTCATCACATTTAAGCATTTACACTAGCATCAATATTGCATTAGATATTAATAATACCCCTGTCAGAATTGCCCCAGGCTGGACCAGAAGTGCTACAGCCAGCTGCTGCTGCCACTACTCTCTGTGTGCAAATAATCATATATTTTTTATGTAAATAATCATGTAATTTAAAATGAAGCCAAAAGTTTGCAAAAATGGAGTTGTGTTAGGATGCAATCTATTAAAATTAGTCATACTGTACTCAGACTAGCTAGTTTGTTATCCTGTCCAAATTAAACCCAGAAGCCAATTAAAGATCTCTCTACAAAAATTAAAACATGTTCACAACCTCTGCCAAAACCTCACTTCTAAAAAAACTCCCATAAACATCAAGACAATTCAATTTGGTATTTTATAATTAGTGTAAATGAGACATAGTTTTAAAATATTACAAACAAAACAATAAAAATAGTGCTGAAAATATTTATTACTGTCAGCCTGGAATTATACAGTTTTGGGAATTTAAAAATTAACGCACACAGCAAAAGTCTGAAGAATTGTAACTTGTGTAAGCTAATGGGGCTAAAAATGGTGCCCTGCCCAGCAATCATTTTTTCTTCAGACAATCAAGGACACATCAAGCTCCACAGATCACTTTATAGATGTTCATATCAAAACCTCACGTTGAGCCAGTTATCAGAAGACAATAACCCTGAATTTGTGATCAGGACTTTGGTAATAACAGTTGCCTGGCTTGACCTGAGAGTGCAACTGTGTCGTCTCTGATCAGTGGCGTCACAGTCCACTGCCAGATAGTCCTTTCAGTTCTTATTAGGCTCCTCAGACTGAAAGTCTGCGCAATGTGGCAAGGGCCATAAGTCCTGTGACAGCGACCTTGAACAAGTGTGTGTGTGTTCATCCATGTGCAACAATTACCAGTGTGTTTGTCTCCGATATGTCTTCCCTTCCCCTCCACTCCTTCATTGTCAAGGCCATCGGTGATCAGTGGAGGTTAAAAGTTACAAATCACCCCGCCTCCCCCAAGCTCTGCCTTCCAACCTACCTCCTCCGTCCCCACCTCTCCTCCAACTGTCCTGACACTCATCCAGGCGGAGGCCTCTAGGGGGGGCCGCGGGGTCTCATTCGTATTTGGAGCCGTGGCTCCTGTTGAGGGTCTACAGGGGATCAGAGGCAGCAGAGGGCAATTACTCCTCTGCTTTAATTGGCATTATCATTTTAACAGGTTGACAGAGATGGATCACCAAAGCAGGACCGTACTACGGTGTACTGTCAGCACGAGAGCGAGGCAAAGTGAGGCGTGTGGGGGGTGTAAGGGGTGTAACAGGAGGAGATGATGTCTGCAAGGTGTGAATGTAGAGGAGAAGTAAGAGAAAAAAGAGAAATAAACAAACAACAATAACTTGAACAAATTACACCCATTAATAAGATCTGTAAGGAACGAGGCAGAGGCTTTGCTCCACATAAATACGTGTATGATTTTATGCCCCTGTGTGTCTGTGTGTGTGCAGGGTAGAAGCGCAGGGGAAGGGGATGAGGTGTAATAATGTAACCCTGTGTAAAGCCTGGCAAAGGCCAAACAAGCATCATAGCCCTGGCTCCATAACTCAGGTCCTGTAAAGCTGTCAGTGGAATTAAGAGGCCCTTATTATAGGTGCCTGTGTGAGTGGCTCATGCAAAAACACCGGTCTTCTCCATGGGGCCAGCACCAGCAGGTAATTTTAGCTTTAGTGAATCATCTCCAAAATAAGAATCAAACATTTTTATCATTCTGGCTACACTATTAGAGAAGACATATTCTGCTTTTAAATCCTTCTGTTTCACATTTAAATCATTCACTTGAGGTCTATTTAAAGTTGCAATGCTTTGGTCTGAATTCCTTCTTGTTGTAACTCCACAAGCCCCTCTTTCACTTCTTTTCTGATGTGACCCAGAACAATTTGTTTAGGCTCTGTTTCTTTAAATCTAAATGAGACGATTCACACCCCTCCAGCTTCCAGAGCGGTTTGTCCAGTTTGATGAAGGGGTTTACAACTATACAGCGGTACAGAAACATTTTATTTAAAAAATTATTAAAAAATGTCAACAAGGGAAGTCTTGTCCATCCAGCCTTACATGTTGGACCCAGAGTCTGACCCAGAGCCAGAGGAGAATGAAGATGACCAAACTGTAGTGGGTAAGTCCAGATCTTATTTGACAGTTCCATTGCAAAAAAAATTATGTAACTGTAACAGAAACTGCCATAGAAAATAGAGCAGGTTGAAAAATATGACTCAAACAGAATTTAAATATCTACTTTTTTCATCCTAGAAAATCCAAGTACAACAAAATGCATTTAACAGCTAAAAAAAAGTGTGTTTTGCGTGATATGTCCTTTGTTCTTTTTTTCTTTTTATTTCATCAGGCTCATTGGTCTTTCATGGAGATTTCCAGACAAAATGCTACAGAAACAGAGTGATGAAAAGTTATCCGCCTAATTTTTTTTTTTCTGTGTGTTGATCATTTGTTATTTCTTACTGGCATCCAACAAAATTTGTGAGTTCGACTGTAAAATAAAAAGAAAAAACTTACAATGGAATGTAACTGAACTGGGTGGAGGGGGAGTACAGATTCACTTCCCGTCTCTTTTAGAAAAAAGGAATACACTTGAAGGGAATACTGGAGACTCTTTCTTTCTTTTCACTGATATGAAAAATGAAAACTATAAGGGAGACAATAATAAAAATAGCAGTATGAGTGGACAGGCCAGAGCAGTCCATTACTCACAGCTGCTTTGCGCTGCGTGGTAAAAATGTGCTGCTCACTGCAAAAGCATGCATCACCGCTGGCCCAAAACAAATGGGCTGTCTCCAACGTATTTACCTCCAATTGTTCAAGCTTTTGGTGGGGGAGCTACAGCTTGTCCAGACAACTCAGGCCTGTCCATCTGCAGGACATACGAGTGGTTTATTGAAGAAAAAAATAGACAAAATGAGATACAAGAAGCTCAGAATGACAGCAGCATTAGAAAATGGCCAAGATGATAAACATATCTAGTGGGAGCAAAAAAGTGATATCTACATCTGTTACAATCTAAAATTACTCATGTTTAAACAAAGCTCAACATAGTTGGAAAAGATTTATTTATTTACTTATGAATTTTAGAGTGTTTTGCAATGATTTATTTAGATATAAGTGGTAAGCATTTTCAAGTATCAGCTTTTTAATGCAATAAATTGCTGCAATTTGCTCACAAAAGTGCCTGTATTAAATATATTTGCCAGAATAAACAACCTTATGAGTAATTGTATATAAAATAGAGAAACCCAAAACAAGGCTATTTAAGAGATAGTTCAGATATTACAAATATGGTTATTTGCCAATATTATGAACAATGAATATTTTACCTCTTTGACACACCTCATTTTGGAGAAATATAGTTTGATTGTGACCACATTGTTGAAATGTTGTGTCCAACTATCTAAAATGAACTGTTGCAGTCTTAAACGTTTTAAGTGGTTCATACAAAACCTATGTCACTTCACTGTCAATTATATATTATATTTGTTGCTCAAGCAAAACTAAAATGATGTTACTCCTGGAAGTACCCATAGACGTGTCAGCTGCTGCCTATTTATGCTCACAAAACATAGAATACAATTTAAATAACTAAGTAATGTCAAATTTACAGCAATGTAAATAAATATTGTTTGCATTAGCCGCTCAAAATGTTTTGGGGTATGAGCAATTTTAAGGCAGCAGCACAAATCCTAACTCTCCTGGCCCCTCTCAAACTATAGGCATTGCTTGTTCGAATTTGTCAGAATTAAACTATTTCTCCAAACTGATGTCATTTATAGAGCTATCTACAACAGGTAAGATACTAATTGTTTAGAATCTTTTCACAAAACCCCATTAAAACATGTGATCAATGCATTTTCCAGGCAGATACTTCAATTCTACACCACAAACAAGTAACTATGTTACTTTCAGTTATTCTTAAAATGCTGCATATATCAAAATAAATTTGACTTTTCATCATAACCAACCTAAACACCTTGAAATTAGCCTTTGTCTCTTCAAGAACCTTCTATCATTTCTGACACTCCCACTTCAGCACGTCTTTACAACAATGATTCAGGGGAGTAGTGCTCTGTGGGGCGGGAGCTCAGCTGCAGACTGAGCTCCAGGGATGGGCTTTATGTAAATAGGGGGGCTTCGTACCAACAAGCGTTTAGGCAGCTCCACATGGCTACAGGACATTCAAGGATTTCTCAAACATGCATGAGTCAAAGTAACACACTGGGTATGTTTTTGATGGGGGACTGACATTATAACATGATATAAAGCTCAAAAAAGTTGATTTTGCAAAACACCCCACTTTAACACAGAGTCTACGACTAAAGTGCCTTTAATGATCTATAAAAGATAAAAATATGTTCCTGTTAAATAACTTTAGTTGAAAGAAAACAATTTTTTTTGTTTGTTTGTTAAAGAAGATAAAAAAGAGTAAACTTATTATTTCCAACTTTTATTTGTCTAAACAGTCTGAAAAGAAAAGCAAATTCTCAAAGAGTTTCTTTCTTTCTTTTTGTTGAGGTGGGTTTTAGGAGTTTAATTTCTACAGATGTGTTTGTTTTCTCTACAAAGTCACAGATGATGTTGGGAAGGGAGTCTAAGAGAAAAGGGAGTTTCTGTATAAAGAGAGCAGTGGAGACAGAGAGTGAGGGAGGCACAGATTCAACTCATCTAATCCCCCCACCCACACACACCTCATTTTACAGATTGAAGTTAAACAGTGTTGTTGTGCCTGGAGCCCCTCTGATGGAGGGTAATCATTTAACATGGCTGCATGTTTGGGGCACTTATCTTTCCATTCCTGATCATTCCGAGATTAAACGGCCAATCAGAAGAACAGCGGACCCCCGCGGTGCTGGATGCTGGGACGTGCGCCAGCCTCGTGGTGCAGCTTTACAGCTCAGCATTTCCCCATTTTCTGCTATATTACAGCTGTGCTTAATGACGGAGCCCCACATTTTAAACAGCCCTCCTGATTAAGATGGCTCCCCACTCTGCTCCTGTTTCTCTCTGGCTCGGTCGTTAGCTGGGATGGCTTCAGTAATGATGAGTAGTTTACAATATGTCGCTTTGGCATAATCGGCCTCCTGTCATCGTCTCGAGACAGGAAGCAACCACATCCAGATCCAGCCTGTAGCTGTTTTACGCTCAGTCCATCTGAAAGACAGCAGATTGGGAGAATGTTGTTGTGATTAAGAGGAACACGTAGACATGTTTTCATTCATGATGAGCCTTAAGTATGTCATGCAACTGATAATGAGAACATAGAACAACACGCCAGGAGGCAACGTTGCAAGTGGTGAGAATCAACTTCATCTCTACACTGAAACTAAAGATTTGAATCGCATTTATAAACTACAATGATATCTCACAGCATCAACTCTTATGTCTGTAGGTTTGACATGTGTGTATGTGTGTGTGGACTGAGGTAAACCACGCAAAATACAATAAAACGAACAAAGCTAAGGGGAGTAATGAAAGGGGGAATTGGGGAGCATGGGAAGATGAAAGCGAGCGAAAGAGAAAGAGATGGTTCTTTAATTTATTTGGGGAGTGGGAGAGAGTGGCAGTGATACATGGGTTTGTTAGTCAATTGATAAAGGAGAGGAAATTTCTAAAAAAAAAACATTCATCACAGAGAGATACAGCCTCCATACATCACCTATTTGCAAACAACGAGGGCTAATATTTATTCCTGGGAGGAACAGGATGACCCCCGCCAACATGTACAGACATTGTCAGCTAATTAAGCCAAAAGAACAGACCTTAATTAGAAACACAGGATTGGATGCCGTAGAGAAAAAAAAACAGAATCCTTTCAAGGCGAAAGTGAGTGCTTTTATGCTGTTGTTGCCCAGTGATTCTTTATGTAAACACTGAAACATATTTACCCCACATATAAGCTGTTAGTGCTGCAGTAATGTGGTGTCTGGCAAAGGAGGCCCAGATAAAGTGAAGATGAATCTGCTGGCGCCTACACAGTGAGGTGAATGTTGTTGCTATAGCCTATATGTCATGGAGAAAGGAGTGTCCAAGCTAAAAGAACACACCCTCCCAAACACACACACACAGAGGTTTTCACTTTCCGTAATATATCGGACGTTGAACGCTTCTGATACATTGGTAGAATCTTTCATCCCTTTCCTGCTCTCCACCCGTTCGTTTGACTTGGTGTGGCGAGACTTTTAAATTGTCACCGCTTAAATTGAATCATTTAATCCCGCATGATTGATCATTAGTTAAAATGGCCGACCCACAAATCCTCCCCGCCTGCCCCTCTGAACAGGCAGGCAGCCTGGTAGCGACGAAGGGTGGGAAAGTAAAAGTCACATTTAAAAAAAAAATTTAAAATATATAATAAAAACTTTCTTATCCCCCACAAGCAGTTTCTAATTCAGACAAACAAACAGATAAATAAATGTGTAAATAAGCATGGCTTCTGCGTGAGTGTGTGTTTTGGGGATGTATCGGGGGCGTCTTTGTTGCGACTCATAGTCCAGATGGATGACTTGTACAGGGGAGTGTATTTATTTTGCGGCGAGGCGACATCGGGAGATTTGTTATTCCCTGGCGTTGCCGAGTTTTTCACATTGCTCCACATCCCTGGGACCATATTTCATCCCCACACCCCCAATCCCCAAACAGATTTATTTACAGGCTCCCTTCCTGTACATACACCCCCTCTCACACACACACACACACACCCGCCCTCCAGACACACAATTCCAGCACACGCATACATTCTGCTCATGCATATAAACAGACACATTCAAGAACTGAGGACCACAAACACACCTTATGAGATATCAAATGTATGAACGCACAAAAAGCGCACACATTTGTTTTTCTATCTCTGTTCTTGAGCGTGCTCGTTCTTGTTTCCAGTCAGGGTGTTCAGCAGATTTCCTGTTAACTCTGTTGTTTAGGTTCACAGTTTTATCATCACGGGGCTGAAATATCTCTTCCTCAACCATAAAAAAATAAACGAACATAAAGATTATTCAAATCAGCGAAAACTGGAACCATTTATCAGTGCATGAAACTTACATTATTTGGCTAAACTCTTCATTTGTCAATACAACAACCTTACAAGAGGTTCCTAAAATGTTCCCTTTAAAGTTCAACAACACAGAGCGCATTACACGTTGTGTTTACCTCACATTTTTAATGCTGGAGAAAAGAGAATGGATTTGTTCTTGTGCTCACATCAAACTTTTTTATGGCTTTGGTTACAGCAAAGCCACCTGTGGAAACAAAATTTAATTAATGTGATAAACAGCGTGACACATGTGAAACGCATGTTTTGCACGTGTTTCTTGAGTGAATTTAGAACAGAAAACACATGAACACATGAATGGGACAAGCACTCAACATGCTAAAAACATGATAAATTAACATTGAAACATGCAATTTAGGAACATTTTTAACACAATCATGCAATCACATCATGGTTTTATTAAACAAGGTGAAGTCGTGACTTTTATCACTGTATTGTTGTTGTTCACGTATTAGTTGGAACAATAAGAAAAGTTCAAAACATTTGAGGTTCTGTCAAATGTTCCTCTCTCATAGATACACTTTTGCACTGAATACTTTATTTCCCTAATATTAAATTTAGTTAGTAATAGCTGCTACAATGTTCAACCCAATTTAAAACTTTGAAAAAAAATGTGTGAATTAAACACGTGTTTAATTAATCAATTAAAGCTTGTTTGAACAGTCATGCTTGTAGATGAATGAAAAAGGGTGCGAAAACTGAAACCAATCATCAAAAACACCTGGATTCTCATTAAGCCCATTTAAAAAAAAACAGTTTTTTTAAGTTGAAAATGAGTGTATTTGCTCTTTTTTACAAGCTGTAGGAGCTGATGTGTGCCGATATTTGGTATTGCGAAACACATGCTGTAGCAAACACATTTTAAGACAGTTTGCTTTGGAAGGAGTAAAATTGAGCCACAAAATGAGTAAAAATAGAGGAAATAAAATCAAATTAAAACTAATCTCTGACTCATTCCTCTCCTTGTGTGAACCCTCTAGTATCTCAATAAAAAAGAGGAGTTTTTGGTGAACAGCTCTCTGCTAAAACACAAAGATGTGTTCGCGGGGGCCTGTGTTGCTGTGTAAGGTGGAGGATGTTGGGGTTTCTCTGCCCCGGGTCTTTCCCTATCTGTGTGAGTAATGATTCAGACTGCCAGCGTGGTGGTGTTGCCCCATCTATAACCATTTGCACACAGCCGCACATACAAACAAACACGCACACGCAGAACATTAATCAGACAGGAAACAGGGCAGGTAGATGGACACAGCAGCAGGCAGGGTTCATCCATTCAGACCAAACAGACACGTTGTAAACACACAGGGAGGGTCCGAGGTGAACGCCGCCTCGCTGACAGCCTCACAGGGGAAAATATTTGATTTTCAAACACCAGCACGAGCTCACATGGTGGTTTTACTTTTAGTTTTTATGTCAACTGTTAAAATGGTTTAGCAGGAGAAAATGGTATAAAGTCTTCACAATAGTACAAGCGTATTTTGTTTAAAATACAGCACACATTTTATTCTGCAGACTATTACCATTTTGCTTCTCAGATCTCCCATAATATTGTGCAAAACTTTTAAGCCATCTCCTTTTTTCTTCACTTTGCTCACAATCCAGACCTTGTAATGTTTTAAGTGGTGTTGATTAATAGTCCTCCAGACTTAAGGTCTGTCTACATTTTTCTTTGGACTTTAGCTGCTTTTCGCTCATGTTCTGTTTAATATCTGACCGTAATTTGGATATTGTTTGCTTAATGAAAGGTGGACAAAATAAATACTGTCAGACATAAAAATAAAATATTTCAACAGTTGAAGGATTCGGTCTTAAAAATATAAAGAAGCAGAAAAAAGAATGCAAAGACCCAACATATGACAGATGTTTTGTCTCCAGTTGATAACTGATTGTATGAAGTTTTCAAGCTTTTTGGTAATCACCTTGTTGATGCTAAAATACTATTTTATGTCTGTCTTACTGAGTTATTGAGGTCCTTTTTATAAATATCACTCAAGAAATGAGAACAAATATCTTTTTTTTTGACAGGCTGTTAATAACAAAGTGCCAACAGAAACAAATTCGTATTGATCTCTTGCCAATTTGTTTTTCAAAGCAACACTAGTTTATCACTTGAGTTTAAGAGGCTCTTCTTTTACATAATACTTAATAATTTACTATTCATAATTAAGTGGCTTAATTAACAAACAAAGAAAATGTCTTTTGACATTGATCTGATACTGGACTGAAGATTAGATAAAGCAGCTGAAGCCAAAAAATAAAATAAAACTTTATTTTAACTCACACCACTTTAAAAGATATTAAAAAATATGACCGCTTGAAAGCAAAGATTTTGTGCTCAATCCTGTTCCTGGAGGGCAACTGTTCTGCAAGCTTTAGATGTTTCTCTGCTTTTGATTAAGTGAATTAATAATAGACTTTGGCGAAACTTGAAGACATGATGAAGAGCAAGGAAACAACAAAAACATGCAGGATAGTGGCCCTCAAGCATTGGGCATTACTGATGTAAAGCAACAAAGGATAACTCAAAACTTTTGCACAGTAGTGTAACCCCACCCGTTTTGAATGTTAAAATTTTCAAGTATTAAAATTAATGTGATGTTTCAACATTGTTAAGTTTCCTAAACAAAAATCTGTAAATCTGTTTAGCACCTTGTTTTTCTCTCATTTGGTCATTAATACTAAGCAGCTGGAGTCATTCTTGCTTGTTTGTTCGCTCAAAACTGCTAAATGTGCTCTGCTGGGCTCATAATGAAAAAGAAATGTATATAGTATATACAATACTTGATTTAGGATTTTTATAACCAGATCATTAATACAGAAACATGTTTTAGGAAGTGGTGCTGTTGGAAACTTATAGACTGACAAAAAAAATTGAAACCCCCAAAAAGTTGAAAATCATAGGTGCAGTCTTTAAGAGCATGTTGCATTTTAAAAGCTTGTTATTCTAATATCTAACTGTTAAGATAGCCACCAATTATTGTCGTCTAGACTTGCCTCTGAATTGTAGAGGAGTGTGTCTAAAAATCTTCATAAGGACATCAATCTAAAATTAGTTTACACTTTTTTTCAATAAAAAAAAATTTTAAAATCATATTCCGTATGGAACTTTTGGTCAATAAATACTATGAAGTTCTTCTGCCAAAAAAAATAGTTTAGGCAGAACATTCTAAGAGATAAACATGTCAGAGTGAGGATGTCTTTGTGCAAACAGTTCAGCCAGTAAATAAAACTACCATTACATTACGTGATGGAAGTAAATGCGAGTCGTTCATAAATAGTGCTTGTCCTGTGGGTTTAAAGTAGGTTGGGGTGTGGTCCAGTGGTCAGGGAAATGGCCGGATGACCTGAGCTGTGCTGAGTCATGTCCCAGGTGAGGGATAGAGCTGCCTCCACTGAGCTCCGGGACGTGCACTTAACCTGCAGTAATTACTGGAAACTACACTGAGAACATGGCAACATGGAAGTCGTGGAAGTGGCTCTAGGATTTCAAATTACTCCAAGCCTCCTGAGGCACACTGCGGGGAAGGTTGCCAGTGTTGTAATGTGGATCTGTTTCTGACCATCCTTCTGATAAATCGAACAGAAGCTCATCGCTTTAAAACAAACATCTAAAAAAGTGTTTTTTTTTTTAAAGGGATCCACGATTACTTGTAATATTTAACATTATTTGATTATCATTTACTTCATCTGTAAAACAAAAACTGTAAAAATACTGCTGGCTGTTTAGTTTTTATTATTTAAAAAATCATTTATTGTCACATGGATGGCGCCATTTTATAAACACTGTACAGCATACTGGGTAAATGATAACGTTAGCTAGGTTTTTCGATGCAAGCTTTTTTCCTCCCAAAAAGTTAATCTTGGAAAATATCTTATGATCAACTCTTTTGAATGAAATCAGAACCCCTTGAAAAAGAGGAGAATGTAGAAATGATTCAACCTGAATCTGAAAATGTGGATGGAGGTAAACAGAGTGTCTTCGTGGAAGGAAAACCTCTGTTTAGCATGTTAGCTTTCATGTTAGCACCAAGCTAATATTGTTAGCTTGGTAACTAATGCCTTAAAAAATATATATATATATATGTATATATATATATATATATATATATACACAGTACAGACCAAAAGTTTGGACACACCTTCTCATTCAAAGAGTTTTCTTTATTTTCATGACTATGAAAATT